>QYAH01000316.1:0-88623 GCA_003988945.1 Chaetoscypha palmicola | reverse complement strand
TACATAACAAGTACTTTCGTGAATAGATTTCCATCTCCACGACAAATACCGAATGACATTCAAAACAGCTCCAAACCAATATCTGGATGCAGACTCTAATAAGGCTGACGCATATTCTCCATTATCGGTACAGGTAGCGCATCGCGACGAGCACGTGTGGGCGTCGCTTTACCTCAATATACATGGGTCTGATGAACTAGGAAGACAGAACCGGGTCTACATATCGGCCTCACGGATGTCAGCATAGGTCACTTCGATCTACGATATCAGGTTAACGGATCGTGTTCGAGAAATCAAAATACAATATTCATCGGGTCAGAGGAAGCCTTGCTTGGTGTGGCACAACCCTGATCGTGGAAGGACTCGATTCCTGTCTCAATACCACGATCTATCATCAAAACAGGGCAATGTGGTGGAATTCGGCGTGCATAAACGTGTGTAGTACTTGATGCCTCAGCTGCTTGGTCTGCAAAAAGTGCAACACTGGTGGTGTATTGACTCTTTCGAGTGTATCTTGAAGGGAATGAATACCAGCTCAGTCAAACGTCATTGTTGTTCAACACATGAGAGAGATGTCCAGCGTGGATTTGAGCCCGGTAGCTTGGAATTCTGAAATCTGAGATCTAGGTTCTGACTTTGGGATTCACTGAGTTTCCATGCACGTCGATATTGTCTGGGTTTTGAAGGTGATATTTGTACATGATTCTGCGCGGGGTAGGTATATATACATTCAACGGTGGCCTCACAGAAACCCCAATGACGCCATATATGTGATGCGATGTAATGTTTTTGATGGTATACAAGCGGATGATGAGTATGTTCATGATGAATTCGGTGGTGTTTTCGGTTTCTGGCTGATAATCTTTACTGCATCTTTGGTGTAGATGTAGCTAAGGCCAGACCAAATTGTTGTTGTTGCTACTAAATACCTGTGATATGTTAGTGGAGATTCATGTCAGCGTTGCTCGCCTTCTGCTCGTCGCCTTTCTTGCTCTTGTGGCTCCACCGCTGCTACATTACAGTTGGATCTATCCTCCTAACCCCGGTTTACACAGCAAATTTATGCTTTCACTGCTGTAGATGGCCATCCTCACCACAGGCTGTCTGTCTCTCGCGCTTTAGAGAGCCACACGCCTTTGTGTGGCCGCAGAACTGGCCATGACCCTTTTGTTTCTCAAAATGACTTGTTGGTCCATGACTGCGCGATCGCCGTACAATCCCACTTCTAGCTTCCCAACCTACGGTGAGTAATCGTTCCAAGCACCCAGCCTCGTTCTCACTGCCATACACGTTGCAAGATTCAACGACCTAAAAGAAAGAGTTAGACTTACTGCATCCCCGTCATAGTATTCTGCACATCCAAGCCCATCAAAGTCGTCCCCATCAAAGGCATCGCTGTCGTTGCACCAATCAACCCCAGCTGTAGTGCCGTATTGTATTTACTAATGGTAGTGGGATGCACCTCTGCTGAAGGAAGACTGAAGTCCCAGTATCGTGTGAAGGTCTTCGGAGGYGGCAGGGAGATCCAACGCCAGTAGATGGCAGAGATTGCGAGAGCAACGTCGCGGCCGAGGATTATCACTGCGAGCCAGACTAAAGAGTCGGTCAGTATAAAGACAGTAATAGATGGATACTATAATGGGCTGAGGATTTGACAAGAAACCACAAGAGTTTAGTCTCATGCCTTGTTACGGGGCTGAGAAGAATCGAAGGTAAGGTGGTATCGCGAGGAATGGAATACCTGGTAGAGCGCCCTTCATAGCCAAACAAACCGTCAAGATGGTCATCAACGTTTTATCAGCCATTGGATCAATCACCGTCCCTACCACCGTCTGCAGATTCCACTTCCTCGCAATCCATCCATCTACCAAATCAGTGATTCCAGCATAGGCGAAAAGCCCAACAGCCCAACTGTGGTAATCATGAAGGACCAAATACCCAATAACGGGGGCAGCAATGAGACGAGTTGCGGTGAGAATGTTGGGGATCGTGTATATGTTCTCATGCGGCGTTAGTTGCTTCAGTGCTTTGAGCAATGGCTTCTTCGGTGCTGGCACTGAAGTCCCCGGACTGCTTGCCATATGTCAGTCCTCATCCCGAACAATCTTCAGATCACGTGTGACTCGAGATGCATGTCGCACTTCTAAAGAAACATGGCGATGCTATCTATTCTCGCCACGAGATCGACAGCGTTATTTCCTACCTCTTCTCATGACCCGAAGGCTTTGACGTCGAATACCACAACTTCCTTCCCGCACTACCATTTCTACCAAAATATCAGTCCTTCACATCCCTGTTCCAAGATATCAAAGAGGGACTTGCCGTGCAAGAGATAGGCCAAAGCTSCGCGATTGAGAGAGTACTGTGATTCCCCGGGTTATCGTACTCGGGATCACTAAGCTCAAGGCGGGAGCACGACGACTCACACCGCTAAAGGGAGCACCCCCCTTCTTGGGAGCGAGAAGCACATTCCGCAAGCTCGAGCAAATTCCTCCTTGTCCGTTTCTCATCGGGCGAACCATCTTACCGCATCTCTAACCCCGCTGTCGAAGTGCAAGAGATCCAAAGATATGAGGCTGGTCCGGCAATTCTGATAGTCCCTAGTTGTGTGAAACCTAGCATGAAGCTCGCGTCGATTGCCGTGCCCATCATCGCGGTTGTTGATATATGCAACCGAAATGCTCGTGCTCCTAAGCGCGCGGATGCCGCGACTAGCGGTAACAAGCGAAGGTATGATGTTGTGGTGCATGCATCTCGCCAACCTCACCTCATAAACCGTGCTCGACAGGACGAACRACGTTTCCTTCACCCTAACGCCCTGAACATTTCTCCGATCGCAAGGGGTCCTTGTATGCATGCTTGCTTGTCTGCATATCTGTGTCCCCATATCTGCAGTATCGCCGTCCGCCGACTGCAACTTAACAMAAWCCTCTGTCCTTCCCGCCCAAAACGGCAGAACAATACCCTTCTAGCCTCATCTTCGTCCGCCTGACTATGGTTTCGAAACGTCCTATCCCTTCGAGATGAACGCAAAGACCTCTCTGCGTTTCGGGCCAGATACTCAATGTGGTAACTGCCCCTCGAAAAGCTTAACAATGCAGAAAACGCAAATACCCATGTTTGAAGAAAAAGAAAAAGCAAAACAGAAGCTGTTCGCGACCCCCACGAACACATCACTGCGGTCTCACGAACCAAAGTCGCTTCCCACTCACGAACGACATGAAAAGCAAAAACTCAAATTTAGGTCCCGGTCTTTCCTTTAACGACATGTCTTGATATCACACGATACCAGTTAACGCATCTCACAAACTCCTGCAAAGTGAGCAATAGACATCTTCGAGGTTCAATCAATATCGAACTTGATCCGACAAAATTCTATCGTAAGAAGCTAGTCCCTTCCCAAGGCTTTTTGGTCCCTTGTCCTCCTGAACATCGATGCTAATCGCCCATTGTCACAATGCTGCCATGATGCCGCTATCAATGACTACCACACTATCGCCAAAACATTTGATACGACCCCTAACTTCCCGTCACCACTCCATGTTCCTCCTATTCTATAGATACAAGAATAATTCCTTACATTACACGTGCATCCATTCCACCAAGAAAACATAAAAACACATGCCCAAGAATTGAAGTTGTGAGATTTTTGATCTTCTCCCAATTACCCGCATAGTCCACCCGCAACCATATGTTCAAATGTCCATTTCCTCCCTTCCATCGCTCGAAAATCCTGCTGAATCTGCAAATGCTATAAACAGGGACCCCTGCCTCAGCATCCCGTACTAAAAACGAGGGCATGTTCATAAGCGCTCAAAATTCCTGAAAAATAAAACAACGCGATACCACCAGCCGGAAAGGTTGAATAGCGTTCCATGATATCTGACTCCCGTGCCCAGTTGTAAAGGAGGGACGTGTCCCTTGGTGGCAGCCCACCCTAAATACGCCGCCTTTCTTCCAGTTCGTGTGCCACACATGACCGGAGAAGATTTCGAGAAAAGGAAATTCGTGAGAGGTGATGAAAAATAAAGTAGAGCCGCCGCTGCCTAATTCTACTCTCCTCGATGTGCTGAATGTACATAGTCTTCATCACGAGGTACCTGTGCTTGCCCACTGTTGTTGTGGCGCCATGTAATGGCCGTGGCCACCACCGGAATTTCCCAGGGGCCACATGCCTTCTTTGGTTATGGGGCTCTCGGCACCTGGGTATGAGTGTGATGACCGATCAAATGTCGAGAGTTGAGTAGGCGTGGGAAGTGGTCGCTGGACTGGATAGCTCTGTGGTGTGGAGCTACTATCACGGTAGTTGCTGCTGTAGTAGCTTTGTGAAGCATACCCGGAATCGCTGCTCAATTTCGAATCAGCAGATGTGGTAGAGATCCCTGAGAGACCCGAGTCTGTGCCATGATCATACATAGATCCTCGCCGAGCAAAGTTGGTTGGAACCGCAGGCGGTACTTGACCACGAGAAGACTCCGAGCCCATACCGATTATCGAGCTGTATCGCTGTCTACCATACCCTCCGACATCGTAGGCATCAGTCTTTGGTGCGGGATAAATCCCAGACGAAGGTGCAAATTGACTGTAGCTGCTCATTGAATGACTTGCTGGGATATTTTCATAGCTCATAGGATAGCTCTGGTAGAGATTGCTGGGTGGATATGAGACAGGCGGTGTTGGTAGTGACATAGATCGGCTAGAAATACTTTGGTTCGTCATCTCGTATCCACTGCGCGGGTAACCCGGATATGCGCTGTAGATGGCGCGATCCGTGGAGTCCATGGAATCTATCTCGTCTATTGGAGTTCGGAAATTCTGTTTTGTGACGAGGTCGGCACGAGGCATGGTGTTCTGAAATCTGATATCTTTGGAGGGCGTGGAAAATTTGTTGTTCATAACATCAGCGACGGTATAGTATGAGACAAGGTGATGTGAGACCCCTCCAACAGTGACGCTGACGGTCTTCTTAACGAGCCCTTCTTCCTTGAAACCATAAGAATCGACGAGGGAGCCAATTAATGAGCGTTCGGTCTCTTTGCTCAAGGAATTGGAAGACGAGTCCATGTAAGACGAGACAGAAGCGGTAGAGTAGCTGCTGCTCATGCTGGCACTGGCCGTTCCAAAGGGCTCCTGTGCTTTGCTGATACCTGGTGATCGCTTGCTACGCTTCATAGCTCGCTTCTTCTCTCCTGGTGGAAAGGGCCGTTCCAGTTCGCGGTAGACAAGAAAATTTCCCAGGATTCGACTTGGGCTCCACGGCACCCCGTCAGTCCACCGCTTGATGCCAGAAGAATGCTCTTCGTAAATGAAGACATTTCCACTCTTGATCAAGCCTGACCGCTCTCGATCGTGGGGTCGGCGAGCAACGTGGCTAAGCGCTCCACTCAGACAGGCTTCGAAGAGGAGAAGAGCATCCTGTGTGGAGGCAATGTGCCCGTAGAAAGTAGGAGCGAGTGGTGAAGCTGAGGATGACATGTTGAACCTGGAAGTTCTTTGCCGGTGTTTATGTTGATAATGGTGGGAGGAATGTCATCAGAAGGTCGTCGGAGTATTTGCCTGAAAGGGAAAGGAAAGCTTGACGGGTTGTTCAACGTAGGTGTGGAGGAAGAGCGCTTTATCAAAGCTTCGAGGTCTGGCAGAGAGTTGGGAGGTGATCCAGGAATGGTGAAGGTGTTCGGACCGGGTTGTTCGAGGTTGGACGTCGAGAACGAGGAAGCGTTGTCCTGGGTGTGTGTTTATGCCTTATAGTCGAGTGCTTCGCTTGTAGCTGGGATGCTAGACGAGGAGGGGGGTTGCTGTCTGAGGAGGAAGTTCTGTGCCGGAAGGTTCAAGTTGTTTCGGCCGTGCAGACGGAGGTGAAGGGAGGGTCATATGTACTTCGAAGTAGAAAGCCGTTGGGTAGTTGGGGGGAAGGGCAGGGGTGGGCAAAGAAGCGGATAAGACAATGCGGAAGGGGACTGGAGGAATTCCGGCAAGAGCAAGGGTCTCATCGATGTGTGAAGTATGGATGTGGGGGAGAAGTCGCGTCCCTGTGCTGTGCAATGCTGGGCTAGGCCGGGGCTGGGGTTGGTGGCCGTGGGTTGGCTTGGGTTGGGCAGGTGTGAACGGGCATACAGCGTGGGCAAGGAAGCAGCCTTGAAGGACGAGGATGAGGACGAGAAAGAGAACGACGGCGACGGCGACGCTCTACTATGAGCAGAACAAGCGCGCCTACGCTCGAAGAGCAAGGAGGAGGATGCGTGTGAAGTGAGATTGGGTCTTGCGCTGGCGCGGTCGGACTTTCGCAGCAGTTGTTGTGCGCTGCCGCGTGACGGTTCTGAGCTCGGGAGATGGATCCAAGGTCGAATTGGTCCCCGGCAAAGCGTGCTGCGGTGTTCTCTGCTGCGTTGCGTCGTCTGTCTGGCAGTTTGAACGCGCACAAATCCGCACGTCGGCAGTGATGGGGCTGTCCGGCAATGGAGCGTATGGATGTAGGCTTGAAGCGCAAAGAGACTCCTGTCTGAGCTGCGATAAGGTTAGGGCTGGCGGGACCTGGATTGACTGGAAGTATAAATCGGTCGGTGGCCGGACAATGAAGAGAACGACTCGTCAACGTGACTGTTGGGTGTATGGGTTAGCGGACAACGAACGTAAGGTGCAAAGGAGAAGCGGACGATGCAATGGCGTTGTTGATGGAACTGGGAGGATATGAGAGGACTTGAGAGCAATCCGGGCGACGAAAGCTCTCGTGAAAGTAGTATGGAAGGTATGGAGGGTATGAACGCTTTATAAAAGCATACGAAGTATGAGTCTGCGTGTGCTCCCGTCAGCACGACTGGGCGAGCCTCGAGGTGAAGCGCACCTGGGTCCTGGGTCGTGGGTCCTGGGTCGTGGGTCCTGGGAGGTGGTGCCCAGGTGGTGTCAATCTTGGAATGCCAGTGTCAGTGTCAAGGTAGTTGCCCCGTTTCTCGATCTGGGTGAAGTGGTGCTGGTGTTGGTGCTGGTTCTGGTTCTGGTGCTGGTGCGTTCAAGGTTGGCCGCTGAGAGGTGCGAGGGGCATCTGGATGGTCAATACCTCACTACTTCCTTAGATACTTGGCGCTAGCGCACGATATGATATGTACGAAATAGTCTTCCCTTCCCTTCCCTTCCCTTCACTTTCCCTGCCTTCCAAGTTTCCTTCCTGTCCTGCCTTGCAAGCTAGAGTACAGGTGCAAGTTGGCAAGGGTGCGGGAGGGTCATAGAGAATTGGAAGTGGAAGACGGAGGAAGAGCGAAGCGGGAAAAGAGAGCCAGTTACAGATGCCCATATGCTTGCTGAGCTCCCGCTAGCTCGTGATTGTGTCATAGAGCCGACTTATTTAAGTACCTAATTACCTAAATACTTAAGTACTTAAGTAGGTAGATTCCATTGCTAGGAGCGAGAGCCATGAGCCATTTGCGGCGAGCTTCCTAGTTCCAAAGCCCTCCACGGCKCCAACACCATCATTTCTGTAACGAGTCTACGATGGACCTGCAGGTTACATTCGATACTACAGGCTCGTGGCAACGGAGAAACACACACGCTACTGACATGGCAATGAGCCATCAGCCTATGACAGCTACAAAGCCCTCAGGTAGCCACTTTTGAAGTCGACCAAAGAAGTGTGTGCTATCTGTCTACAGTACGAAGTACCACAGAGCTTGGGGGAGGGCCTGGCACGAGCGTTCTAGGTCGCCGTGGAAAGAGAGGAATTGGCGCCGGGGAGAGACAGCAGTAGTGCTGGCTTGCTTAGCTTCATAGCCAGACGAGTTGGGTAACTTAGGGGTATTTCAGCCCAACCACAGCAGATCTTCAGCATCCCTCGCTCCATGATGATGAGATCTAGTCTCTGTACTGCCCGCAGCAAAAATAGCCAAGTCAGATCCAGCCGCAATCCGCATAGCGTGGATAATGTTCTCACAGAGGAGGGTGTAAATACCCCTACTGCGTATTACGACTAAGTACTCATATTCATACTGCCATCAAATCCCTCTGCCAAACACAGAGCAAGTCATAACTCTCAAGCCTAGCTTCTCTCGAACGCGGCTCCCACAGCTTTCAGCGGTCCACTGGCTGGCCAATTAAGAACTGGGCGCCAAGGTGGGAACTGCAGTAAATGCGATGGCGATACTGTAAGGCATATCAGAGCGATGAGCTTCTTGCAGCCGAGAGAGCCATGGGGGCCGCGGTACAATACTGTAAGCTGCAGCTGCTTCCGAGCCCCCCAGCGGAGTGACGAGCACAAATACTATGTACTTCTAAAGATACAACCTACTGTAAGGTCAACGTCAAGGTTCCGGGTAGTACCAGGGTTTGAGCCCTGTCTCTTTATGGTTTGATACCTTGTTACTCTTCAAGGCCAACCTGTAATGCATCTTATTATGCCCTGCAAATGATAATGGCGAAATCCCATTTCTTCATGGGCGGAGATCCTGGTAAGACTTTCGCCTAGGGATTTAGAGATCCGAGGCATAAATGGGGTGGGTGGGTGGCAGATGGGAAAAACAGCATGGGCGAGACCGGTACTGAGTAAAACATGGAATTCGAGGGGAAGTCGACACGTGAAGGTCCGCATAACGTCGCCGAGAATATTTTATCGCACATGCGCAGGTCTACCGCAGCAGCGAGTGAGAGAGGGAGGAGCGGAGAAGCTATGGAATAGCGCGAGATGGAGAAGCCGATGCTGGCCTACTTAGCGTAGAGCTGGCAGGACGGGTTGGTGTAAATATTACCGCAACTAGTAGCGATCGCTCCTAGTAGTTCGAGAGACTCGAGCCCTGTGACGATGGAAAGAATGTGGTATCCCCTCACCCACATAGGCTGGAATACGGCTTTTGAGACGCCCATAGTGATTGGCTGTGGCGAGGCGACTTGCCTGAGGGCGCAGCCGCAAGTTTCTGGATATCTCCGTTCTTGCATTCCGTTCCGAGTAGTATGATATACGACTCGAATATGCACATATAAAGTGGGTTCAAGCCGATGGTCGTAGTACGAGGGCAATCTCAAGGCGCAAACGAATCGGAGGGAAGGTCAAGTTGAATAGAGGAAGATGGCCGAGTGAAAACAGTAMAGTTTAACACTCCAATTGAATACCGTGGTCAATGAGATTTGATTCCATCCAGGTTGGCTGAAAGAAGTAACCTCAGTATGTTGATGACACCTCCAGAGATGACGCAGGACCGAAGACAGGTCACTCGTGGGGTATTTTAAGGACAGGTGACTCATCAATCAATCACCTATAACTCCCTCATTCTCGCGATCTCCCTGCTAGGAACTCCTAGCATATCTATTTTCATCACTTTTCACTGATAAAAAGGGTGATGCGGAGCCAAGCGACGATGGGTTGTAGCATTGTCGACTAGGGTCATATAAGAATGCATTAGCGAGCATGCCTGGCCCTCTTGATATGTTGCCAGGTGAAGGCCTAAACGTGGATACGTCAAGAGGTGACCCAAAGTTGCCATTAATACATGGGATGTAGATAAGTAGTACTTGAAGTGGTGCACACGCAAGCAATGGCCGCTTTGCCATGCTTGCTTGGGCATGATCTGTTGTTGCCTACAACAAAGAGAAAGCTCATCAACGAGATCTTCTAGTATTTCACACAATGAAACTATTTCGAGTGTGCTTGCCGGACGAGACCGATCATCCTCGTCGAATGCCTAGAAAATCGATTGATCACTTGCTGGGAACCGAAACCCTCATTCAATGCTCAGATATCCAAGCCATCAAGCAGTGCACAACCATGGGAGAAGACATTCATAAGGGGGGAGTGATCCTTGCTTGCAAAAGCCTAACGAGAATACAATGCTCGTGTAGATGTCCGTCTTTGCTTGAAAAGCTATTAGAATCGTACTTCGCTTGTTTGCCTACCTGAAAGACGTCAATTTGGGCAAAGCTTGTAAGACTAGTGTTGACGCCTTCAGTCGAAAGCCGTGTGATTACCATAGGGCTGGCATCAAAGTTCACGATCCGCATCTTTCAAGAGCTTCGAGAGAAGTTCGTCAACAATAGACACGTCAGAAGAAAGGCACAGCGACTGCAAGCGTTGTTTGTAAAGTTGGGGTTGAGATCGCCGTTGAAACCGCCCAAACTCTGTCGGCAAGTGGGTAAACTCAGTTTCCCTGCAAAACTCGCGACCAACCCCCCTAAAGAAGCTTCCGGGGAAATAATAAACTTCCAACTGACAGCATGTTGGCGAAATTGTTAAGAATTAACAGTTCATTGATCTCACTGACGATATATTTTGCTCTGCAAAGTCCTGTTGAAGCGAGGTACTCGCCTTTGCCGCTATCGAGGTAGAAATCAGGGAAATGTTTTCGAATGGTATTGGACGACTTGCCCTTATGGGGAAGCTACGGCAATGCTGCTGACCCTGCTTCGTCGATTTGCATGTTGCAACGCGGGCAAGCTGACCTTTTGTCGACTCCGTGCAACATCTTCGAAATAGTGCCAGGGTGCTTGGAATCGCGGCTCTTCTTTTGCAAAATAGATAGGAGAAAAAAGAGGGGCCCTTGGAAGCGATGGAAATGTTGCTGGTACAGTATGAGCTGCTAGTATTTACCCTTCAGATCGTATATGCACCAAAACTGCAAACTGACAGCAGGGCAGGTCAGCCAGCCAGCAATTGTCGAACTGTTTCCCTGCGGCACGATCGAATATCTTGTGACAAAGCACTAATGAAAAAAATGGTTCGAGGGCATCTTTTCGTGAGTGGTTCCCCCTATGTCCCGGAAAATAACACAGGATTCTACACGATGCATGTTTGCTGCTCCCAATGTGAAGCGGACTTTGATAATGACTAGGAGCCGAGTAGGTGAGCATTCTTGACGTCGTCAAACCACGTCCTCCACGCTCTGTAGTTTGAACTCGCCCTTCCCTAGTTTTTAACTATCAACACCTTCGTACAAAAGGCGTTTAGTCCCCCAAAGAATCCTAGTATGTCAATGACGAGTATTCTTCGAAGTCCCGAAGCCGGGATTCTCAGATCTTCAAGGATTGTGTTCGTCTTTCTAGGATCATGCTTGTGCCCTCTGGGTTCGTTGTTGTCGAAGGATTCAGCGGGAAAATATTACGGAGTAACGGAGCTCCATCGCACTCCATACAGTAAATSGTAAATCAGTCCCGGCGAGCYAGTGGTTGTGTGATGGCATTCATCAACGCACATACGAGCAACAGCGAGTACAGAATCAAGGTATGGCTGTGCGGTAGTTGCTAGTCCTAATTGACGGACAATGATTTGCCATTTAGTAGGCAAAACCTCCGAGATCCCACGCTCTGCAACCATGCGACTTGTCGCAGAACGGGTCCATCTTCGGGCGACGAAGCGTTAGAAGCTGTACAGCACTCTGGAGTCGTTTTCGATTGTCTTTCGGATTGAGCAACTTTCTGATGCCGATCGGCCAAAAACGTATAGTACTTTTCTCTTCAGCCAATGTCTTCACCTCTGTCCCACGTGGTGATAACCAACATAATTGCCCGTTGGTTGTGGAACGGTGCACATCTCCCCAAGTCGCAAGTCAAAGCGTAGTCYGYCGTGCTCAGATGCGGCGCTACTTCGAAGTATATGGTCGACATTTCGGGCCAGAGGTGCACTTGCTTGGTGTAATCTTGCCGCTTCGAACGGTTCGACGACTTGAGAAGTTGAGGCCGTGGTGAAGCGCGTCTGTGGCTAACCGCGTCGGCTTTCGCAACCTCCAAAATGTTTCATCGCTTGGTGACGACGTTCTCTTGATGATGTGGACTGAAATACGAAGCGTCAGGAGTATCGACTGCGCGCCAAAGGATCCTGAGCGATACCATTCTTGTCGCGATTGTAGCTTACTTGAGCATGGTGTTGTGTGTGGATGGATTGGATGTTTAGGTCAGGGTCAGTATCTTTCCAAGATAGGAGTAATCCCGGCATGCATGCTAGGCGTGATCGTAAACTCTAAGCGAGACAAGGGACTTTAAATGGAACACCTCTCAAGGTTCCCTACCCCCCATTGTCAAGGCAGTCCTCCAGCCTCTTTTGAAAGAGCAAGGCATAGATGTTTCTCGAGTTCCGGACAATGGGCTATTCTAATGTGCGAAATTCTTCTCAGGGTTAGGCGGCACAACTGTTGCCAACCAAGCGCCCTCACCCAGAGAGATACAAGCAAAATGACCACCTTTCTTTATCAGACTGCCCTGTTTCCAATTCCTCAGCATATCATGCTGATCGGCTCAACTTTCACATACTCGATATATCAGACCACCAAGAGAGAATGTTCTCTTAAGACAAACAACACAGCCTCAGCGTACCCCACTCACGTAACTACCTAGGTGATAATGACCGCGCTCTTGACCTACAGTATTTGTCTGGAGATTGGAAGTCGAGAATCACAACACTCAAGAAGAGATGAATCTTTGTGTGTGATTGCAATCGTCTCGTATGATAGTAAGAATCCTTACCTCAAACAACAAACAGCAAACTTCACAATCGCTAGAGTCTACAAAGAACCACGTCGAAGTATAGCATATTCCCAATTAGTCGTACGGCAACTATCACGTGAAGGGAATTATTCTGCTTTCCCAAGCCGTGAGAATAATGCTCTGGCAATACCAAATACTGGCCCGATTCTGGTGTAAACGGCACCATACCTACTCTATAGTTCATATCGGACAACAATCAATTTCACCATATCACCCATACATCTCTAAGAATGACCTGGAACTCTCGTGCAGCAAGTGAATCGACGAATGAATCAAGGATGCTTATCAAGGAAACCGCAAATATCGTGAAACAATAGGTGTAGTACTTCTTGGCGCATACCTCTGGACCTCTATGACTAGTATAGGTGGTTTATACGTAAAGCGAGAATTTCCTGATATCACTATAAAACGAGCTATTTTGGCCATCTATCATATAAAGCGATATTTACGGGACGCTAAGCCTATAGTAGCTAGTTTACGATCACATGACTAGACCGACTAAAAACTTTTCGTAAAAACTTTAAAATGCCTCGTAAAATGTACTTTTCTAACATAATTAAAGAATGTTACTACGTAACTTTTACTACTATATATAGTAACTTGATTATCAACCTATATGGCTTAATATATCAAGCGAATCAGGCCGCTTGATAACATGATACCAAGTGGAAACCACCAATGCTACCTATGACGAAGAAGGCTTCTCCCACGACGCCAACGAGAAAGCTCGGCCGATCATCCGCGCGGCACAGAATCTAGACCACTTGCCGTCGCATACATTATTCACGTTAAGATCTTACTGGCTTTCGGCCTGCAATGAGGTGTAGGTCGAGGTCGAGACTGCAAAGATTCTCGATTCTCGAACGCTTAACTGCAGGATTCGTTCTGAACCTCTACTCCCAACACATCATCTCTTGGCGGATSAACATCGAGACTTGAGGCATTAAAATGTCAAGAGATAGAATGTTTCCTGAAGAATGTACATTCGTCCATTGATCGTTGCTACTCAATTCGGTTCGCCTTGCGCAATGCCACAGTGGCCTCAACTGATCGAAATCGCGAAGCAAAGCTTGTACTGTTGCTTAGGAGTGCATCGTATCAAGATCAGATACCAAGTCCTTACTAAAGGTTCATTGGACCGGTACGAAAACGGAATCCAGCGACTTGGTATCTCTTACTTTGCAGTACCGCCATATTTTCAAGCGTAAAATAAGCTTTGAGAATAAGAGGAGTGTGTGGAGACTATTATGGGTACTATCATGGGTCTATAGCCAACTATAGCATATCTATACACCCACTTCACCGTGCACAAGTATTCAAAAGAGGTCAAAGCAGAATGTGGCGGTACTGCAAAGTAAGAGATACGAAGTACTTCGAATATGTGTCTTAACCTTCCACCAGGCATCGATCTCAATTCTGCATCTGCTGTAAACTCACAGCTTCCCAATCCTGCAGTAAACGCTCAATGTTACATTCCACTAAATATCGATATTCAAGATCCGTAAGTTTAAGCACTGACAACCTCTGATTTTATCCATACACATCAGTTCAAAGCTTAGCTCCAGAGTCCATCTCTCAAGCTTAACTTAACCTCCGTCTACAAACTTTCGCCTGTATCAGCCTGAGCAACTGATCCCTCCCAGCCTATGGGATCCTACGAGGCCATCACAGCCTTTACATTTCCGTATCAACTGAGAAAACTTTCTTGTTCAAACAATCCTCATGGACAAGCTTCAAGGCTTCAAGGTTTCACGCCAATTTCGAAAAACAAGAGACTGTCACTTATGTACAAATGTCAAAGCAACTCATATCCTCGGACTGCACCGCGCACTGCATAAAAACAAGGCTCGCCATGCTGCCTCTGCGCGCAACGGGAAGACCCTACCGCGCTTCTCCATCCGTTCACGACTGAAACCCCATGTCGTCAAATCGCACGATTACCTCTGATCTATGTGGAACCGCGAAGCTAATTAATCAGCAGAATCATAAAGCGTTTCTTGTCACACAACATGAGATGTCAAGTCTAAAAATCTGGAGATTTCCGTTGATATTGGAACCCCCGCTTTAGCGACACACGCGTCTGTGCACAGTGACACTATCACATATTCTAACGACTGGCAGGAAAGCAAGCTATCGGAAGACCTCCACTGGGTTCTATCTGTTCCGCCTTTGGCCTTTCTCCGCATGCYTTGATAGACGGGGTCCGTATGTCTCCTTTTTCGATCTAGTCTCTTCCTGATGTGGTGCCACAAACCTCATTCATTCACATACTGTACGCGCGAGTGCTCCAACATACATGGTTGCCGACTGTTTCCAATGTAATCAATGCCCCCGAGTCATGGCCACATGCCAGCGTGAGATCCGGGATCTCTATACCTATTCCAAATGAGTGCGCCAACAACATCATTATAGTACCACGAATATCAAAGCTTCCGCCTCATATTTGGCTCCACCTACGAGTTGGGTTGCGTGGGATTGGCGGAAGAGCAAGGCTTGTCGATCAAGAACCAAGAACTACTCAAAGCAATACCATCACATAAGGAACTTGTCTTTATAATTTGCACAATAGAGGACGCAATTCTCACACTGTACAACCATACACTCTGATCTTTCAATACTCCCCTTTGAAGAACCAAGGTTTTCTTCCTGCATACTCTTCCCCTGGAACCACCATGGGAACCGGCACATGTCCCGCGAACACCTCCATCCCTGGTAGTCCTTCCTCACAATCGACCTCGTGGGTATCATTGGGAAGTACCGGCACTATCACACCACATTCCCAATTCCGGCAGTTGAGTTTTGGTTGCTTTGTCGTTTTGTCCTTCGAGAGATGTCCCCCTTAGATGGTAATGTTGTTAGCAAGTGTTCGGCTGTTTTGTGAGATGAGTGCACGGGATCGGGTAGGTCTTGATGTGACATTTGGCCTCGAGGCACGACCAATAGTGACCAGGATCTCCCAATGTCGCCGTCTATCCTCATATGCGCGAATTGGACGGCGATGACGGGGACCTGGCGTAAACGATGTAAACGATATCGCCAATCTCCATCTAATACCATCCCGTCCAATTCGTATTGCGAGCGACTAGGAGACCCGCCGAAACCCCTGAAGCGAGCAAAACAACGCGAGACAAGAGGCATGCYATCCTAATCGCGTAGCTCTARCCGCGAGCTACAATCCGTGGGGGAGGGGAACGAAAAACTTACAAGCACTTTCCGACAAATTCGCACTCCCAACATACGCCCAGGCTCTGACCCCGCGTTCTGTGGCTTTGTGCCGTCTGACGAAGATCATTTTGCTGTGCATCAACATACCCGGTCTATGACTTTTGCAATCCCGCATAAGTCCTCGCGGAAAGGCATCACGATTGTACCATGATTGCATGCAAATCGTGCCGCCGGACTAAAGAAACAAACATCAGTTCTCATTGTCAAGCCATCATTACTGCCAAACCACTATGTTACGGATCATGCCCAATCTGTTGTACTTTACGTAGAGACATAATTCGCTAAAACACAACAGAAGCAACTCATGAATGTSTAGCAGATTCAGGCTTCGGTGTGGGTGTAATAACCACTCCCCCCCCCCGGACAACTATCATTGATCACAAATATCATTCGGTCTCGGGGGAACGACCGTCACGGAGGCCTTGACCTTGCTGCTTGGTCAAGGGCGTCGTTGGGAATGAGAAGCGAAACTTACATTTATGCCACCTTTGCTTTCCGCAACGGTATCGTGGGTAGGAAAATATATTCGAAAGAGTCGTGCTATGTCATCTGAAAGTTTACGTTCGGCTGGTGACTCTTCCCGAGTTTTACTCCTGGGAGGTTTATTCAGACGCCATCCATATTCAGTCATTCCGTCGTCTCCTAAAAGATCTATCATTTCAGCGTGTCCTCAAAGTCTGGCTTCCCACGCTTATCGTGGTAACTTTGCAGTCTGGGTGTACATGTGTCTAACTGAAGCAATTTTCGTTTACGTGCTGTCGAAGTTAAACACGATTCCTTGGATGGCCCAGCATGTTGACGGCTTTCACCCAGACTACTACGAACATGGGTGTGACAGGCTGTGGACTGCTTCCCGACTACTATAGTGACAAGTAGTGAAGTCGATTGGGTACATACCTTGTAAAGCCAAGTAGACCGACTTGATAAAGTTAACAGTGAGGCTTCCAATCGAGGCAGCCTGTCGAAGACATGGAGGCGTTAGCGAGAAATGCTTGGCCGTAGGGCAGGATTTCAACGCGGGCAAAGGGGGAATAAAGAGTCCTTACAAGTAAATCGACAGTTAGGGCTTGCTCGGATTGTAAGCCGAGATTTCTGACAGCGATTCCTAGACCACAATACCCTGTACGTTTGAGGTCTGCTCCGCTATGAGAACCTCCACTAAATACACCACTAATTAGCAATGATTTGTCGGCCTCGCCGCGCACCGTACATACATAGAATGAACAAATGCCAAATGTGCCGTGCGTGAGAAATCGAAGCTCSCCAGGCTATCAATGGTCTTTTGCGGTAGACCCATAGCATGTAGGAAATATATCAATTCCGTAGCAAAATGAGTTGCTGGAGTGACTGATTTACCTTCAGGGTGCCGAGGAAGATCAATCAAGAAGCAAATCTGTCAAAGATGTTAGCTTTGCCAGAACGAGGTTCCGTAAAGTTGGCCGTAAATCCACACTACGTATCACTGAGTGTTATTGTCTTAAGTAAGGACAAGACATCCGCAGCGAAAATCATGTGGTCAACTAGGTACGCTAAGTAACAAATTCGCAGCAGTTTTCCCTCATTAGGAGTTCTAGGAAAAGACTTGCGGACTCACATTCTCCATGACACCAGTCTCTCCCCAATCATAGGGAACAAGATTGGCGCTTGGAATGACAACTCGAAGGTGGGACTTATGTGCCAAGATCTGTAGCTTAGAGTGCATGGTGTTGATATTTCCTTCCATGGATGGAAAGCAAAACCGATAGTTGTCAGGGGCTTCGGAACGCCAAGTGGCTTTCTGATGATAGTCAGTACTTTCAATATACCAGTTTGAGGTCTGTTGGCCTAAAGCAAGGCTGAGATCATATCTTGGCATCACAAGATTAAAACGCGCGTCTCTTGGGAGGTGGAAAGTTTGAGGATATAAYCAAGGTGGGCAGATTCGCAATCATCGACAGCCTTGGCTGTCTCTCGATGAACGGATTGTAGCTCATAGCGGTGGCATCTGAAGTAACAAAGCCTCACTAGAGTTGCCAAGCTTCTATTTCTGAAATCTTGGAGCCAAGCAAGACCTCATAGAATAATGACAAGCAAAATCTGGGTGCCAAGTTTACGTCAGAAATGATCATCTCAGAACTCACCTCTGCTTCAGTCTTTGCCTGTAACACCCATATGACTTTTGTCATGTCTTTGAGCTTGGCAGCTATCCAGCTGGCATCTATTTGGAAAGCCGAGAGGACAGCATAATCCAAATCCTCCTTCTGCAATACTTCCTCGATCTTGATATCGTTGCCTTGGCGTGGACTCCCCATTACCCAGGTTTTTTTCACGATGCCATCTGGGTACTGAATACCTGTTAGCTCTCGCTGCTGTGCATCGTATGTCATGACCTCTCTAGATCTGCCGTGGTTTATGAGTGACGGTTTGAGCGGATTTGTTACACTCCCGGATTCCGGTGCATATTTGTCCACCCCACGTCGGTCTGGTAAAGATACGATTTGATTCGAATTGTGACTCGACGGTCCTGTCCTGGGCTGATTTTCTCGTGGCAAAGACGAGGAAGAGTATGGCAATTTCTCTACGAGCGGTCCCCCTCCTCGAGAATCAGATTCTGGCGGTGGGCTGGTCGCTTTCCTCTTGCGGCCGTTTTCTTGCATTGCATTTTCCATGTGCCCCTTCTTCTTTGCCAATCTCTCGAGTCTATCGGCTTCCATTTGCTTGCGGTCTGGTAGTCCTGGTATACCGTCCTTTCTTGGCGGGGAATCTAGAGCTGGTTGTACTTCCGACGGCGGCTTTTCCACTTCTGGTTGGATTACGTGATCTTGTGTATGGTTATTGGACTTGTGTGACTCGGAAAATGATTCTCTACCTGTCAAAATACTCGTTTCATCTTCTGAAGATAAGTCGATGACTGGCTTTCTGGAAACTTTGTCGCGACTTTGTGTGGCAGTCTTCACCCGCGAGTTGACCCGWTTGGCTTCCAAAGGCGCGTCAAGATCGTCCTCAGCTTCATCGCTGCTAACCAAGTCGATGACAGAGGTATTTTGGCCCAGAGGTTCGGCTTCTTGAAGTGAAAGAGCAATGGCTCGTTTGAGGTCCTCGTCGTCGCTGTCAGACATCTTCAACGATATTATGGGATAGACGTTGTAAAATGGCTGTCGTTGTGAAGACCTGACAATTTTCCTAGATTCATCGGAATGCGTCGTTCTACCTTTCGAGGTATAGATCGGCTCAAGACCTCGATCTGGTAGACGCTTTAAAAGAGTTGTTAAAGATTTGAGGTGCGATATTCTGTTTGCACCTTCCTTGATCGAAGCGCGAAAGTTGATGCACCGCACGTGATTGCAGTACTGTACATACGTTACCTGTGCAATTGCAATTTATTGCAGTAGTATTCACGAGTATCGTTACTTAGTGGAGGCTCGCACACGATCAAGAAGATGTTTGAGATGATCRGTGTTTATTTGGTTCGACGTCGGAGGCATGGAACAAAGTTCCAACTCAGGTCGTCCGGGCCCGCGGGCACCTGCATCGTCTACGCGTGGTCCCGTGATAGTACTATTGCCGACTAGGTCGCATGGGGAGAATTGGACCCACTATGACGCCGTCCTAGTGGCTGGAAGTAGTGACGTTAACGAGTCTTTACTTCTCAAATGGTGCAACTGTATGATCATAACGACACGAATACGAGTATTTAACTAAGTGTTCAAAGAGACATTAAATGGACAGTCCATCCTCCGTCGAGAGAATATACGATCTTGCAATTCCTTGAAAACATTGTAAAGCGAAAGAATAGGACGCAAATCGGAGCGAAATTTGCCGCAGGCAGAAGAACAAGTAATGGCAACAATAAATAGGAAGAATGTGGTGATTATTGGCGCAGGAGCTGCAGGGATGGTAAGCCATCCCTGTTTATTTCCCTCTTCCTCAAAACAAAAAATAAAGTAAATGACCTACTACTAACGCGTACCGCAGTCATGCGCAGCCACTCTAGCTCAACATCCCGACAAATTCAGAGTTACAATAATCGAGCGGATGGCAGTGACAGGGGGGCAGGCAACATCAATATCTCTTGACAAAGATAAGTATGGAACAGATTGGATGAATGATGGTGTTCAAGGAGGATCACTTGTAAGTTGTACCCTTCTACTCGAGTGTATGAATTAACACCATTTCAGATATTCAAACACACATTTGATTTCTTCAAGAAATATGGACATGAACCGCAGGAGATCAAACTCCAAGTCGCGTTT
Organism: Chaetoscypha palmicola; assembly: GCA_003988945.1. Classification (NCBI taxonomy): domain Eukaryota; kingdom Fungi; phylum Ascomycota; class Leotiomycetes; order Helotiales; family Helotiaceae; genus Chaetoscypha; species Chaetoscypha palmicola. The sequence goes on along the minus strand of QYAH01000316.1, from coordinate 68,713 downwards.
GGAAAAGGTCCAGATGGTTTTTGGACCAATTGCTTTCCAAGTCCCTTGATTGAACGGTTTTCGGGCGATATCAAGAAATTTGGTAAAGTGTTGAAGATCATCAAGTGGACGTTACCAGTCCTTGGACTAGTTCCTATTCGAATCATGCTCAAGATGTTCTTTTTCAGTAAGGATTTTGGAGATAAGATGGTCTACCCTTTGATCGCACTATTCCTAGGAACAGGAAATCAGACAGCGAATGTATCCTGTGCTATCTTGGAGAGGTTATTCGATGACCCTAATATGAAGCTCTGGGATTACGATTCGGAAACCCTACTGCCGAATTTACCAACCATGGTCACATTTCCAAATCTCCACAACTTCTACGAAGACTTTAGAAAGGATCTGGAATCGAAAGGCGTCGATATCAGACTTCAGACAGATGTGACGGAGATCCTACAGAGGAACGACAGTGGCGTGGTTCTTCAGACACGACCATTTGATCCAGATGCTAAAGATAGGAAGGGAGAACATACAGGTCCGGCATCGAAGACTRAGAAGTACGACGAGCTCATCATGTGTGTTCTCGCAGACGATGCTCTGAAGATTCTCGGCAAGACTGCAACATACAAGGAAAAGTTCGTTTTGGGAGGAGCAAAATTCTTCGACGACATTACGATCACTCATTCAGACCATGACTACTTCCAAAAGCAGTATGAAACTCATTTCGATGATTCTCTGTGCGCCGAGGCAAAATCTGATTCCCAGCGAGATCAGATCGCCTTCTCTAAAGGCGAGCAACGAGGTGTAGATGATGAGCCGGCTGGGTTTCGACCAATGTATTATACTAAGTCCTACAAAGAAGACCCCAAAAAGATCGAGATGAGTTTCGATTGTACAAATTATCAACATCAGTTCAGGATGGACCACGATGCAGAGACTGCTCTGATTCAATACGATAGGCATGTTTTCCAGAGTATATTTCTCGACAAGACCAATAAGGAACTGTGGACTATTGATCAGATCGATGAAGATAAGGTTATTGAGAGGAAGTGGTGGCATCAGCTAGGACATAGATGGCAGCATTATGTCAGAGTCGTACCCGGTAAGTGCAAACAGTGTTCAAGACAGTCGTTTTTCGGACAAACTGACGATGTGATTAGGAATGATGTTCTTGAATGGGAAGAATCGAACCTGGTTCGCAGGATCGTGGACTCTTGTGGTAAGTTATGAATAGCCCTTTCACATCCGCGAATTAAATTCCTGAGAAATTCCCTTACTAATTGTGTACTATCATAGAACATGCACGAACTAGCATGTGTGAGCGGCATCGCAGCAGCATATCGTCTCGGTGCAGACTACGTAAAATTCGATGACTTTGCTGAGGATTTCTTCAGCAAATATCTCTTGCTTTCGCATGGTGTACGATATGGTGCTGAGGAGAAGAGGAGAAAGCAGAAACAGCATTAGAATCGTAATGTAACACAATCCTAATAATTCCATTGTTCTGGAAGACAAGCGGCACTTTCATGGACTTGTAGACATGAGACTAATCACGAAGCTATCAAGGTCGTCCGAAGCAGCTCTGAAGCATGACTGGTCGCTGGCTGTGGAAGAGGTATCCTCCCCAACGAAGCTCTTCCTTGAAAAGGCAAGCACCAACCTTACATTATCGGAGAATTGGTTCCAGAGATTGTGAATATCGTTTTAATGCACGTGGATAACTCTACGATAGTTAGCGCTGTTGTCGCACTTGCCGGAGTTTTGCCTGTGCAAATATATTTTGAAATAACCCAAATTTTCAACAACTGTCCCAAAAGCCCTCGTAGCTCAATGGTAGAGCGCGTCACTAGTATCACGTGATCATGGTCCATGACGAGGTTGCCGGTTCGATTCCGTCCGAGGGCAATATACTTTTGTGGTTTTTTTTTTAAATCAGCTGGTTTATACGCAGAATCGTCTCTCTTTTTTTGTCAAGCGAACATGAATTGCCTGTGCGGGGTATTGCCATTGAGCTCCCCCGACCCACAAGTCCACGAGTCGCACTTTGTGAGTGGCCGTCCCGGCTTGACAAGGTACTTAGCGAAGAACATCGAAACTTCACAAATACAACTTAATCGTTTCCTTCTTTATGTATAAACAAAAACCCTCTACATAGGGTCAGGGCTAGTTAGAAGTTAAGAGCTAGGATTTAGGTCTAGGTTAGGGATAGAGGGATAGAAATAGGTGCTAGGGTTCGAGCTTTCGAGCTGAAAACTTTTTAAAGAGTGTATTACTTGAAGAGGCAGTGTTTGAGACTTTAGTGTTGTTAATATATGTAGGTCAGGGAGGACCTGCCTAGAGCTGGGGGGACCTCTATAGCAATAGCCCCCGTGTGTAAGATAATGCGACGCAGCTGCTGGTCTAGTCCTGTCCGAATGGCATTCTCTTTGCGCTGTATTACTTGATATTACTTTTACATATTTTTGATATATGACTAGCCTAAATATATTAGTACTACTTGGCCTAGGGATGGGATGCGGTAGTAACCTATATGGCATTGGAGTCTCTTTCCAGAAGAACCTCCCTCTTAGAGACTAGGAGATATCAGAAGCATAGAATAAGAGTATCCACAGAGGAATGGGAATCAGTACAAAGTTGGTCATGTAATGCATTCATTTTGATACAAGTCTGGCTTCTATGATATCTTCCCGCTTTCATCCCCAACGCCAAAGGTACCGCTATTGGTTCGCTAAAATGATGTTTCACCGCCTACCAGTCTCCTTCCTTAACCTCCCAGCTGCAGTGGTGGGTGGAGGTTCCGGCCAAGAACCTACCGCATCCTCCATCTCTTCCAAGAACGTTGTGCTATTGTGAATACATGTTCCTCCTAAAACTATTCGAACGCCTGGAGATGAAGCGTTGATGGTCGACACGCATTTGGCTTCTTCGAATGTAGCGCCACCAATTATGAATACGACAATATCTTGAGGCTTGTCTTTCGTAGATCCACCTCCTTCGACGAAAGGGTATTGCTGATCTCGGAGTCGACCTTTAATGAGGTTCTGCAAGGTCAATTCAAATCTAGGCGCGTGCTGTGTGTAAACATTCTCCACGCCCTTCAGCCCTTTAAACCGACCTGCCGCCCCAGAGAATATCCCGGCGGATTCGAACATGTCCGAAAGTCCACCGCTAGACTGGACCTGCTGAAGAGAAGAATGGAAAGTAAGTAGTTTTGCAACAAGATCGACTTTTCGCTGTGGAACACTTCCCGCTGCACTAAGAAGATCCACAAGCACCGGTAAAGCATTTGATGGATGTTTTTGGTAGCGCAGTGAGTACAACGCAACGAGTCTAAGTTTGGCGTCGGGAGTGACTGTTGGGGATTGGATGAGTCTTTGAACGTTCTTTGCAAGGTCAGATATTGTTTAATTTAGGATGCGGGAAGATTACCTTCAGGTCCGTGGCATGGTTGTCATTACATGCTAGACTCTGTTCCACCTCGCTAACTTCCAACAAGTTCTCTGCGCCGACCCTCCTACTCAACTCACCAACTAGAGTGACATGCTTGCTGACATTTCCGGACAATTTTCGAAACTCGGGATAGTCCTCGATGAATCGTTTCATGTCCGCTATCGATTCAATATTTGAACTGTTCTTGGTCTTTGATTGATATTGTTCGACGTAATCTTTGATATTTCCTCCCAGATCTCCAAAGTTCAGGTACATGTTCTTTTTGAAAAACGGATCTTGATCTTGAGATAGGACCACTTCTTTCAACTCTGGCCTTATATCCGGAACTTCACTCAAATCAACACGGCCATTTTGAATTCCCAACAGCTCGTGAACCATAGCCTGATACGTCCATTGTGTCAATAGGGGTGTGATCGGGTCATCTCTTCGATCTAGAATGAGCAGTATTGGAGGCGTGTCAACTTTTCTGAAGTCGAACAGTTGGTCCTCCTGGGCCATAGTATACCGTACTTCTGTAGCTAGCTTTTTCGCGAGTAAGCTATTCTTCTCATATCGGATGAGGGGCTTTTTCTTGAGTGATAATAGAACACCAATTAAACCCTCTGTCGATCTTTGTAATGCGTCTGTGTTCCACATGTCCGGATTTGAACTCCATAACCGCTGCCGTGGGAATCCCATGTCCAGTGTGAACAAATCTGGATTAACCACCAGGTAATCCGCGAAATGTTCTTGAACCGCCCTGACTACTTCATGATCATCTGCTTCTGCCAGCCTTTCTAATGAAGACTTCTTCACAATGTTACTAAAATAAATGTTGTATTCTCCGTATTTCGGCTCTCGAAACTCATCAATGAGGAATTGTATAGAATCTGCAGATGGGCGTACAAAGCACAAGCACCGCAGGTGTCGCATCTTCTCCCTATTTTGATTATCCAATCGATCGATGAGGTAGACTTCGTGGTTCAGGAGGGCGGATTGTGTGATGGCGGTAGAGACGATCGATACGGTCTCACTGTCCAGGAGCAATATCTTCATCTTGGCCGCAGGCGTTCCAGATGTACTGTCACCAGCAGAAACCATCTTGGAGATATACCCCGAGACCGCTTGCACCACGTCCATCTTGTCTGTTCGTGTGTAATCGACGTCGGCGCATATATTGTTAAGCTCCACCACCTGATGTGGTCATCTCCCTCGAGTTTGAATAATTCGTGCCTCGTGATCTGAAATCTCCCTCGCCTGCAGTACTGTCGTAAGTCCCTTCGTAATCGTCCTCATTAATCGTAATAAGCTTCGAAAGTTTGTCGAAAATTGCAAGAGCTCAAAGAGTTATTGCTTTGTGTACCACGCCGTCCCGTTGCAAGGCGTTTCCACAAGCTGTCAACACTGGTCGTAGCCTGATCCGTGCCGAAGCTGGCGTACAGTACTGTACAACCAACGGAAACAGCCGCGGTACTCTTTTCAGGCTTTCTCTTGTACAACAAACTTCAACAACACTTTGTTAGGAGTGAACTCCTTCGACTATTGGAGTCGCAGCCTCGCAGATGGACAGGTAGCAGTTCTTGGAGTATATAAACCGATAAACGTCATTATGTTGCCCTACATTAACACTCGTAAGAAATTCCTGCCTCAGCCTTGGGTAGCCCTGTCTGACGTCAATAATGCAGCTTTCCAGTATGTCGCTGGAATGCTTGGAGCTTCTCCAGATGAGCGTAAGTCTCACTTTCGGCCGCTGGAATCTCTACGACGAGGCTAAAACAATTTTAGTGAAGCTTATTACATCTTTCCTTCTGTCCTATCCACTTGCTGGAGTCCTCAAACGAGTACCCGATTCGAAACCAGCATTCAAAAACCTCTTCATCATCGCGCAAGTTCAGCACATCTGCCTATACGACTTTTCTAATACTTAATAGAGTATCTGCTTTCTATCTAGTCGGTCTATTCGATTTATGGAATGGAGCTTGGACATTAATTTTGAGCTCTATCGGAGCCTACGGCATCGCTGCATACGTCCAGGGACCCTTCATGCCATGGATTGGCTTCGTCTTCTGTATGAGCCACTTGTCTGTCAATCAGCTTGCCCGACAATTCCGCAACGAACCTGGGACGATAGACATAACTGGAGCGCAAATGGTATTGGTTATGAAGCTTACAGCTTTTTGCTGGAACGTTGCGGATGGACGACTCCCTGAGGGCGATTTGTCTGATTTCCAAAAGGAGAGAGCCATCAAGAAGCTGCCAAGCTTACTCGACTTTGCTGGATATGTTCTGTTCTTTCCGTCATTATTCGCCGGGCCAGCCTTTGACTATGTCGATTACAAGAACTGGATCGAGACCACGATGTTTGAGGTGCCCGTAGGAACGAGTCCAACAAAGAAACCACCTACCAGAAAGAAGAGGAAAATTCCTAGAAGTGGTACTCCGGCGACGTGGAAAGCCGCAGCTGGAATAGCTTGGATTTTAACCTTCCTTAAACTCTCTGGAATGTACTACCCAGGCCTGTTGATTGGAGACCAATACATGACTTACGGATTTGTTCGTCGAGTYTGGATCCTTTATATGCTCGGAATCACGAGTCGACTAAAGTACTATGGCGTCTGGGCTCTGACTGAGGGATCCTGTATCCTATCTGGACTTGGGTATAAAGGTGTCGATCCAGTGACCGGTAGAGTAAGCTGGGATAGATTGCAGAATGTCAATCCATGGGGGGTTGAGAGCGCGCAAAACACTCGCGCATACCTCGGAAGCTGGAATATAAACACCAACAACTGGCTGAGGAACTATATGTACCTTCGCGTCACGCCTCGTGGCAAGAAGCCTGGATTCAGGGCCAGTATGGCTACCTTTACCACCAGCGCATTTTGGCATGGATTTTATCCAGGTTACTATTTAAGTTTTGTGCTAGCGAGTTTTGTTCAGACAGTAGCAAAGAGTAGTATTCCCCTCATAGTATATTTGCAAAATACTGACCTCTCAAAGACTGCCGCCGCTACTTCCGCCCCTTCTTCCTTGACCCCAAAACCGCTCAACCAACCTCCACAAAAGTCTACTACGACATTGCTTCTTGGTTCTTTACCCAATTCACGTTCTCCTTCGTTACCGCTCCTTTCGTTCTCCTCACACTTCCCACATCCTTCCTAGTCTGGTCGCGAGTCTATTTCTACGGCGCAATCGGCACCGCTCTTGCAACTGCTTTCTTCAGTTCCCCCGCCAAAGCCATGCTCATCAAGAAATTAAAGGTTAGAAATGGAACCCCCGAGTTAAAGAAGAGTGCGAGTCAAGAAAGTTTGAGTCATCATGAACCGGTTTTGGGTCTACCTGCCGAACCACAGCAGGACTTGGAGGAATTGGTTGGAGAGGTCAAAGCTGAGATGGAGGTCAGAAAGAGGAAGGCTTCGCAAGGGAAAGCTAATGTTGGGAACGTCGGATTGAGCTCTGGGAAGGCTTGAGTGGACAGAGATTCAGGTTAGGGAGATTATGAGTGAATAAATGTTGCCAGGAATGAGAAGAACGAGACCACGAAATACACCCCGCCAGGATTGAGAGCTTAATTGGGGAAGAGGGAGGTCGCAATTGATCCTGGACGCTACGCAACTGACTTGACTGGGCCCTGGAATAGTAACAATACTATGATCCTGAGAAGCAAATGTTACAGTACCAAAGTTCAACAAGAGCCAAACAAGCCAAYTCAACGAAGCCTATCTGGCAGGCTCGCTGGAGTATAGCATCATTGCGCCATCAAAACCTTCTATTTGGATAAACATGTGCTCCACCATCGCATCATCCGTGCGGTGGCTTCTCAACTTCCATTTCATAGGGTCAATTTCATGCCGAATTCACCTTCCCTCCCTTGCCAATAACGCACACCACCTACCCGCCTCGGTCGATCATCCGTCTTCCTTTCCAACTTTTTCTTCTGCGCATAATCCTCCATTACTTCGTATTACACCGCATATAACATACCATCCGTATCCACTCGTATCGTGATAAGGTCGTATCTCCCAGACAGGGGTAGAGCGATTAGCTACTCCAAGATTCGCGGGGGTGGCTGTTCGGTTACACTGTGCTCGCTTATTTAATTGTGTGTTTATGCATTGCGAATAGTAAAGATCGGATGAGATACCACATACGAATGATTGCTATTCGCGATCTGGTAAGGAAGTAGCACAAAGATACGATATCCACGATCGAAAGCTGGGCTACTTGCAGCCCATCTCTATATTAGTGACTTATTGCAGTGGAGGGGTAGATAAAATTTATGGTACAAGCATGCGCGCATGAAGAGATATCTGCATTCGGTAATCTGCCAAGGTTACGGCACGCAAGCCATCACGAGGGAGGATTGATCTTCTTAATTCTCCGAAAGCGGACGCTTCTTTTGGCGAAGGCGGTATATGGATGAGCGGAAGAGAGTGTGTAACTTGTGTGCATTATTTATAGGTGCGCATTCGATATTCCATGAAGGTTGGAGGGGTCTAGATACCCCTCCAAGTCTTCAAGCCACTTGAGCTATTGGAGAAGATGGGAGGAACAGCTTGGAGAGTGTTAGCTATGGACTCGAGTAAAAATGTGAAAGACATGGTCAATTATTGGGAGCACTCTTATTTCCCATCACAAACCATCCATCTCCTCAGCCAACCGCCCAAATCAACCTTACCATACCACACCACACCAAACCCACATCACCACGCACAGAAGACGTTCATGCGCACTCCCCTCGTGGCCAGCAACAGCCACAACGCGCTTGCTCTCTCGGAGAAGATACACAAAATAGTCTAGCACCATGATCTTCAATACCCTCCCTCACTCCTCCCTTCTCCTGCCCCTCCCTCTCCACCCCAAAGCAGATCACAATTCATGCGCAAATCCTCGCTACCGAATTCTCAGCCCTACCCACCCAACCCTCAAATAAAGACTGGAACGTGGTAGCGAATTCTCTGAGCCATGCATCATGACATGGTAGTGTACTTAGCGCTTTCCTTGCCTTGCGCCGGAGAGCTACAATGCAGGTACAGGCGCAAACAGTACTACGTCGTTCTAATGACTGGACTCATGCGAAGAATTTCAGAGGCTGAGAGTGCTCAATGGAGATTTCGGCCGTGAGCCAATCATCTCATGTATCTACCTCTCAATTGCTCTTTTCTGAGAATTGTATCATGTCAATCTAGATTCAGTCACAACTAATAGCACAAGATGATAATCTCTTCAGTGAGGACTTTAAGTCCGGAATCTCATTAATACATTAAAGCTAATCATATGCTTCTCCGCTTGTCCCAAATCTGCTCTCCCACCAAAAAGTAGTGGCGGCATATACGTTTGCTCGCTTGCATGCGTCATAACTTGCTTGCTATGCAACGCTTCAAAAGGTACAAGAAAAAAAAAGATACGCCCCTCGCAATCCAAATGCTGAGCACTCTTCGTCTAAAGATGAATATGCAATCTTCTCTTCTTCTATGCCATACAAAGTTATTTCCAATTGCCCAGGAACACAACTATAAACAAGAAAGGGTATAAAACGTAAAACAAAGGATTTGAAGATCCTGTGCGGGAAAGTTTTGAAACGCCAGGCTGCGTGGTATTCGTCCATGCCATGAGGGGCTTCTTCCCGCGTGTACTCGTCTAATGTACAAGTTGATTTTGGTGTGTCATACGCAGTTCGTATGATAAGAGGTCATTTCGTTATATTTGAACAGAAGCTAGGAAATTTTGTGCGTTCGTTGATAGTAAAAGATAGTGGTAAATGATGGTGATAGATGATGGTGGTGTGCCAAGATTGAGGCGGTGAGGTCTAATGAATAGATGGAAACTAGGAAATCCGTGTGGATTTTTGTAAATATATCTGAGCGAGTGGATGTGGATGAGAGTGGAAATAATGGGTCGATGGCGTATGTGTAGGTTTCGAATAATAAATGTGGAGAAGGCATATAGGAGGTGGCAAAGGAGGCAAACTAATTGTTGTGCCATCCCTCTTTTATGGAAACGACAACGAGAATGATCTATAGGAAAGTTAGTTGAATGGTGTTCAAAGGCCGAGCGCATAGACATACGATTGCAGCAATAATCAAAACTCCAACCAAAGACATCCAACGATTTAGATTGCGCCACCATTTAGCATTTTCGAATCGTTTTTCATCAATTCGCCCAAAACGCCGGTTGTAATCATTCGAGATCTCGTTGGCTGTGTCCATCTGACCCAATTGACTGCTGCTGTTGTCCGCTTCTCGCATTTCCGCTATAGGGTTGTATGGTAAGGGTAAAAATGACGCTATCATCCAAGCTGTGCCTTTTGGTTAGCGAAACCCTGATTGGCAAGGAGTCCTTGGGTACGCTTACAGAAAGGGAAAATAAATCCCACGACAAACATTATTATTTGTACATTTCGTCTGCCGAAAGAACTTCCGTCGGCAGACCAGTTTACAGAAGGTGGATCCCAAACACTGGGTCGCGTAGCTCGTCTATCCATTCTTAGATGTGGTGACCAGACACTTGACATGCTCCAAGTTCTAAAACGGCGTGACGAGTAAGGGTCTGCGTTCTCACCCACCGGCCCTGGCGCAGGCTGTATTTCCATAGAGCCTCTTGTTGAAGGTCGGGTATCTCTGCCTCCTTCTCTTGGTCGTCGCCGTGGGCTGTATATACTTAATGGGAAATGATCAGTGTTTGGTGATCCACTGCGGAACGAGCTCGCACGACTGCCATGTGTTGATTCTGTCGAACTGCCAGGAGCTCCTAAATATCGCCTTTCTCCGCTACCGTAGTATAGTCTCGCCCAAGTTGGAATCGTGGAGGTTCTACCTAGTATGCTGTCCGCTCTAGAACTGGTTGTCGACCGGATTGTGTTTGTGCGTCCATCGTCCGAACCACCGTTATTAAAAAATTGGGATAGGCGAGTCCGCGATGGCCGGTTTCGAAGATCCTGCATGTCCGTGATTCCATCCCCATGTTCATCAGGATTTTCAACGAACTGAATCGAGCCGCTGCTTTGGTGTCTTCTGCCCCGACTCAAAAATGCCGGCTCTGGAGCTTCCAGAGATTCGCTCCTCGTTTCTTCCAAAGCTAAAGAAGAGCTTATACTCAGTACATTGTGACGGCTCCCACTTCCACTTGGTGTGCTGGGAAATGCGCCGCTGCTTCTACCGCTTACGCTGGCCCAGTCTCGAGAATTACGTCCTCCGGTTTCGCCTTCGGAAACCGAGAGCACAGTCGAAAGCTGTGAGCTCCATTGGTGGGGATGCTCGTTCATGTGTGACCGCGGTGGGTTGGTGCCTGACGATTCCGCCCATGAACTCGATCCTGCTAAGCTTCCGCCGAGAATGGGTAGTTGTATGAGTGATCCAGTTCCAACAATTGCTCGAGATGCTTCTTGCTGACTTAGCACGGTAGTAATTGAAGTTAGGGATCCAGTTCGGAGAGTCTCTCTTGATCTTGACTTATAGTAACCAAAATTCTCGTTTGATCTCTTGTTCCTCGGTTTGAGAGGTGGGACTACCAGAGATTCGTGAGAATACTTCTGCTGTGGTGGAGCTTCAACAAGATTTGTCGCTGACCCTGCTGGAGAAGGATCACCGTAAAGTTCGTAATTCTCGTTCTCCTCTGCCTCTGAGATAGTCTCTGATCTAGCGGTATATGGCCTGTGAATGACAGATGAGGTAGTCGATGCGTTTGATGAAGGTCCAATTACTTGGTAGTTTGAATTCGAGGAAGGCTCAGATGGAGGACCGATTAATTGGTAATTTGATGACGGCTCAGAAGGATGTTCGGAAGATGCCTCGGAGGGAGGACCGATTAATTGGTAATTAGGATTGGAATCGCTAGTTGAAAGAGGAGGGAAATCGACGTCAGAAGAAGAAGCGAATGTGTTGTGATAAACTTTGTAGTTTGAGGTCTCAGATACGGATGTGGCTGTAGAATTTGAGGTCTGTGTAGATTGAAAGGAGAGTTTCGTAGAAAGATCGTGCGACGCCCCTGATGGTCGGTCGGAGGCTTCTGGGACGGGGGGCAGAGGACTATCAGACGACACCTTTTGCTTGAGGTCTGGAGTTTTCGGAACTTTGCGAAGGCCACCCACGAGATTGTAGTTCCAAGGTGAAGAGGTGCTTATAGGATCGGCAGATAATGGTTGCTTGCCTTCGGGACTTGGAGTTATGGGTGCTGACTGGAGGCATGATTCTATAGAATTTGACCGACCTTCTGCATGACGCGCCTGCGACGCCAGCGAATCGTAGGAGCTGCTTCTCGAAAGGCCCAATATTGGGGATATCGAGGCGTCGGCCGATTGGGCGTCCTGGCCATCTTGGAGCAGGGAAAAGGTCTTGTTGTCTTTGTGGATGTGCAGACGCTTTTTCGCAGGGGCCTTGAGCTTCGAGATTGGGGATCCTGTATCAGAGTAGTCGACATTTCCAGGAAGCTGAGGCGTTGTATGCGTTGCAGGGCCCGGCACGACAGACGAACCACTCGAAATACGGTGTTGTTGCGCTTGGAGGTTTGTTCGAAACTCGGTTGTGTATGCAGGATCCTTGCCCTTGCCAGGGGCGGCGAGAATGTGCGAGGGGTGAGTCGGCAAGGGCGTCCGAGAATAAATCTGATCCTTCAGGTGTGGGAGAAGCAATGGAGAATTTGTCAGGTGCTGGTCGTGGTCTCTGGCTCCAGCTTCATCGAAACTGGCTCCTGCTCGCCCCGTGACGTTGCCCAGCAGTTGCGGAGGCGTACTTGGGACGAGGCGAATGGCCGCGCGCGCGGTGGTGTTTGCACCAGACGCAGACAACGAGGGATAGTTGCTGCTGGCGATGCTCGCACTTGGAAACGTGCTCGTCTCTTTTCCGAAGCCGCCGCTAATTGTTTTGTTCGTGAGACTGCTCTGGCTGTTGTTGCTAGTGCTGGTGCTGCTCGCACTATGGCTGTTGCGGTTACTCTGCGAGTCGCTTCGCTCGTGCAAAGGTTTTCGCGATGATGGGGCCTCTGACATGATCTCGGCAGCCGGAGCTCGAGTCGTCCCATGCGAGAGGGTCGTCTCCTCATCTACTACCTCTGAATCGCAATGGCAAAGGGCATATCGGATGAGTTAGGTCGTAGTGTTTGCTATATAGCTCCTGCGATGATGCCTGTCCACGAACGATCGGATGGAATTGAAAGGGGCGCGGGGTCCTGGCTGTGATTATGGATAATAGAAATGTAGATATCGTAGAAATCGTCTCGTCGTGAGGTGGTGGTGTATGCGTTGAGCGGTGTGGTGGGGGGGTGAAAAAGTAGTATATGTGAGTGTTTTGCGATAGTCGTCAATGCGATTGCGGTCGTTGCTGGAATTAGAAATAACAAATAAAACGTCGAAGGAGGGAATAAAGAAACAAAAGGAGGAAGAGTCGACAGAGGGGCAAAGAAGAAAAGATTGAAGCTGTGGCCGCTGGTCGCTGGGTATTTGGAGAAATGCAGACCGCTACATCAATCTTGCCCTGCACCAGCCAGGTGGTTTTTTTTGATTCGCACCAGCCTCTTCAACGCTCAACTCTACCAACCACCAGTCGGAGCGACTGAACGGTCGTAAAGCGGTAGGGGAGGCGATTCCCCGATGCTACCTTCAGGGGCAGCGGCGACGACCTTTTGGCAGCTGGCTCGATTTAGTTGTAGCCTCATGCACGAGAACCGCTGTGCAGGAAGTATTCGACGCGAAGATGCAGACGCGAGCTGCAGGGCAAGCAAGGGCTTATGAACACCAGGAAATTTGCTGGAAAAGAGCAAAAGTCGTTTCATCGTGGTCTAGCCAGCGGTYCATCTAACAGTTTGCGCTGGCAGACGGCGCCATTGGGAGATCAAGTATATAGAAGTCGTTGGTATAGACTTATGTCGATCTACCGCACGCCTAGTCCATCGACAAAGCTTCCGTCTATCGATAGCGATTGGCGACAGCGAGATAGAATTTGGATAAGACGGTGCCACCAGGTGCCAGCTCATCGATGACATAACCCAGTGATCCCAATTTTGTCCCTTCCTGCCAGGTTCCCCAGGCCGTGCATTGGTGGCCGTTCTTCATCCGTGAGTCTCTCATTTCCGTAACTTCCTCCGGGTCCACAACGCATAAATCACGGCTCAGCTGGTCGACAATAGACGCGCTCCAAGCTGGACGCGTTGAATGGCTCGATTGAGTGGTGGAGATATATCTTTCAGGGGTTCAAGCGAAGCCACGGTCTCGCTAGACGAAGCGTCTATCACGTGACGTCTGCATCCAGTTTTCCAAGGTTCCAAGAAACGGGTCCTTAGAGCCAGTCGATTCCAAGACTGCGGCACTCGGTCTGACGACCATTGCTTTCAACAGTCCAAACCATATTGTAGCTCGCCCGCAGCAGATGCACTCTTTCTTTGTCGTGTCTGGTAAATAGACTTGCCATGAATGAATTGTAGCGAAACATCAATGAAAGTATGCAATGCAATGCACATGCAGTGAGAAATACCACCAACGAGAAATTGACATTCCAGTCACTCGCCCGAGCTAAGGTACCAATAAACCCTCCCGTGTCACCGACGACAACACACCGAAGCCACTCGACGATCAACAAACACCAATGCATCTTCTTGCCTTGACATCCCCCACGACGTCTTAATCATGGCTCCGACCGATTTCTATTCGCGTCTCAAATCCAAAATTCTAGGAGAGAAAGGTTAGTATTGTCCGACTGCCGAAGCGCCGCAATCCTTTGACAACTAACGCTCTGCCTCTTCCCTGCCTCCCGAGATTTGTACTGACATGAACGCAACGTAGAGGGGCCCGTGAAGCCGCCAATGGAGACCAACGTTGCTGTAGGACTATTGGTGAGTAATAACCGCAAAGCTATCTGTTTCAGATGCGGCATGAACTGATCATCGCAGGTTGTCTACACGCTCATCTACGTTCTGCCTTTCTATATCTCCTCCACGACCCGCCCATCTCCAAAACTGTCTCGGGATGCGCCATCAGTGATCCGAGCCCGCATCGCCTCTGTGACGACCTCAACTGTCATATGCTCTATCGTAACATTCTGCATCTTCTGCACAGTCGTTAAGGATGGCACACCTCTACAGGCGATTCATGCTATGGGGTGGTTTCCGATTGGCATTGTGGAAACTGCCAAGGCTTTGAGCTTAACTGCCGTCCTCTTCTTGGGGCCTCTGTTTGAAGCAGGAATAGTGCAGGGAGGATGGAGAGATTGGATAAGGCTTCGTGGCTTGGATACACTGAAAGGATGGATAGGTTATCGGAATATTGTTGCAGTATGTCGATTCACGTTGCAGAAATTCTTGATACTGACTCCGAATAGGGACCTGTGACTGAAGAAGTTCTCTTCCGTTCTGCCTCCGTGCCTCTCCTACTACTCTCTCATACGTCGAACAAAACCATCATCTTCCTCACACCGGTCGTTTTTGGCCTCGCCCATGTACACCACTTCTACGAATTTCGAGTAACACACCCGCATACGCCTATCTTGGCAGCAATACTTCGTTCTGTATTACAGTTCTCATATACTACATTATTTGGAGGATACGCGACTTTCCTATACTTGCGAACCGGAAGTCTGCTCGCCGTGATATTGGTCCATGCTTTCTGTAACTGGATGGGATTGCCAAGATTCTGGGGTAGATTGACGAATGATAGTGAGACTATAATCGGTCCAGATATCGGGGACAGCAAGAAGAGCGAAGATGGCCCCAAGCAGGTCCGCGATGGAAGTTTAGGATTCGGATGGACAGCTACTTACTACATTCTCCTTGTCGTCGGAGCGGTCGGTTTCAGAAAGTTAATATGGACGTTGACGGAAAGCCCCGCAGCTCTTACTGCATTTTGATGGATTCACGAATTACATATCACACGGAGTCATGGGAGTGTGGTGGAAGAAAACCATATCAGTAATATTATTTTCTACATCCCGAGCATAAATCGAGACTTACCATACGAAACTCTATCTACCATTCACATTAAGAGTCACAGCGGTTAGTCTTATAATTACAGGAAACTATCTTCATACGATTGTGACGGTGATCGTGAAGGACCACGGATATTATGTATTGATTCTACTGCTGCTTGTTGGAGTAGTATCATTGGGCTAGGAGGGCTATCTACTTGAGTAATTGGTTTAGGAATAACCTATTTGACAATATAAAAACCGTGGGCGGAACTCCGGGATTCCACCACTCGAAGGCTGCAAGTGGGTTCTGCATATGCTGCGCTAAACAAAAGAGGAAACCGAGCAAGGCACGTGTCAGCCAAACTGATAAGTACAATTCCTGTGCCCATTCTACTCCTACGTTCTCTAGAACGAATTGAATGAAGAGTACACTGCAGGCGTTACTTGAGCATAAATATCAACCAGTGCTCCGATGGCAGACTTAACTTCGCCTTCTGCCTTTCATCTCCAACAATTCTCACTAGTCGGCAACAATGTCACAAGACAAGAAGGTCGTCTTTATCACAGGGGCTAACACTGGTCTTGGCCTCGAGATAGTCAAGGCGCTGTATAAGAGTCCGCAATCATATGACATCATTGTTGGTAGTCGACTTGTTAGCAATGGCGAAACTGCCGTTGCAGCTGTGCAACAAGAAATCCTATCTTCTCCCAGCAGCCTCAGCGTAGTCCAATTGGACCTTTCCTCGGATGAGTCCATCAAGAAAGCCATGGAGAGCATGGAATCGAAATTCGGCCGGCTAGATATCTTGGTCAACAACGGCGGTGCAGGCTTTGACGGCGCTCTCAGAGATAACCAGCTGAGCATCCGGGAGGCATGGAACAAGTCGTGGGATACTAACGTCGCCGGCACTCAAGTTCTCACGAGTGAAGCAATTCCACTACTGCTCAAGTCAAGCGAGCCACGACTGCTCTTCATCACAAGTGGGACCTCTGCGTTGGCTTTCACCGAGAGATTTGATCACCCAGCGCTACAGCGTATCAACGCCTCGCCGGCACCAGGTTGGCCAAAGCCAAAGGAAATTGCTCCTATCGAGTCATATCGGAGCGCAAAGACTGGTCTCAATATGATGATGAGACAGTGGCACCGGATTCTGCTCAATGATGGAGTAAAAGTCTGGGCTATATCCCCCGGGTTTCTCGCAACTAATTTGGGGGGAATTGGAATTGAACAGATGAAGAAGGTAAGCAAAGAAGATAGCCCATTAGAGAATCAATTTTCTGATCAATCAATATTAGATGGGAGCACGAGATCCTTCAGAGGGAGGCAATTTTGTTAAAGGTGTTATCGAAGGGGAACGAGACTCGGAAGTTGGAAAGGTGGTTGGCGCTACTGGTGTCCAAATTTGGTAAGACTCTTCAGCATTCTTGCTGTAGTCTCTAGAATGCGAGACCATATCAATACCTCCCGCATTGAATGATATAACTACTTGATTGGGCAATCTCGCAGTCTTACTATGCATACTGAGTTTATCAGATGAACTATAGCCTCTTACGCTGCTTTAGGGAGGAGATATGGAGTTCAGACCCAGAGATGAAGGATGAGGGACGAAAAGATCTTATGAGTAACTCAGGCAACACTATCATCTAAGTTCCGAGATTCTGTAAGTCATATAATAAGACGACAAGGCATGAAGCTTGTGAAGTGGAATGGAATAAAACAAGTATATTATTGTTTGTTTTCCCGCAAACGGCTAACTTTGAACTCTCGTAAATACAGGCGCTTGTTCCAACTCTTCCATCATGTCCTTCCAATAAAGCCCCTCGACGCCACGTTCGCCGAGGTGCAACTCATGAAGCCGCATGCGTACCGCCTCGTAGTCCCTTCTCACACGACGTTGACACCACCAGATACCCTCATACCGACACATCAACCCCAGCCAGTACCCAAGCAGCCACAAAGCCCTCTCATCCCTGTTATAGAGTAGTGATTTTACATCTCCATGTATCTTCGAGAGAAACACCCAATTGAGGAGTATCGTCGACTGCGGAGGATGAATGCTTCGTAGATAGGCAAGCGCGATCGCGGCTGGCCCGAAAATATCATTATTAGATTCGCAACTGAAGCTTTCATTCTTCAACTTAAACGCTCTGATCCAACTCTCAGGAACAATGTCCAAGCTTTGAAACTTTCGGATCTCTCTCCATCCCGCCTTTCCGTGGCCAAACATGATGGGATCTAGAAAGGCTACCGTCTTCTCCAAATACGCTGACAATGAGATCAAAAGAGGTCTTAGACCCGCCTGTAGCGCTAGCCATCCCAATCCTTCTTCCCTGGAGCTGAAGACCCAAGACGATTTTGGATCATCTTCGACGTCGTTATCTTGGTGCGGAAGTGTAAAAGCGATCATATTCAGCAACAGCGCAGCCAGCAGCAGTGCGTTCACTCCCTGTTGCCCCAGTGACTTGCCGGGTGTTTCAAGGGCTCTTTGAAAGTCCTGAATGGCAAGAGMTTGATAGAAATGTTCTGCGATACGATGCTGTAATATCTCTGGAGACATATGCCGCAAGTGGCACGCAGTGATGGCAAGTAATGTGTTGCGGATAAGAGAGTTTGACTGGGTGAGCGAGACTAGCTCGTCACGGCCTGGCATGCGGAATATGGTATCCCAGTTTGCACAGAAATGATGTAGGAGTTGAATACTAGGGGTTCCGTTTTTGGGACTGGGGCATAGAGAAGTGATTGAGCTGACTGTAGAAGACTTTGCAATTGCAAGGTTCCCCATGATGTTGTATTCATGCTGGCCCTCATTTAGCTTGTCATATAAACAGATTCTCTTGTTTCGTCGACATCGTACGCACACTGGCTTGTGCTCATCACACTAACATGATATAAGTCTCAATAGACAACAAGAAAGTGGCAGAGAAAAATAGCAGACCTTAACCTTCTTTTCTTTGCAGGGAAGGCAGCCMGATCTCGATTTCCTGTGGTGTCTTTGTTTTTTGTAATCACGAATTTTCAGGTCGGAGTTAACAGATGAGAGGACTTGAAATCCGGGGTTTGTACCTAAGTCCATCATTTGTCAGGAGAGGAAAGCGAGGTGATCGAGTTCTACACATGAACAATCCTAAGAGTTTAATATGGACATGGTGTAAAGATAGGTGCAGATGCTGAGCMGGCCATCTCGCCTGTGCTCGGTTTCCTATTGGAGACTAGCGYTTGGACTCGCGGAGGAGTATCAAAATTGCGATGATAGCCGTAGCGCGCAATACACACAGATGCCTGACTATTTAGCTATAAATTATTCAATTCTATAGACCTAGATTCAGGGGTGGAACAACACATGGTAGACCCGAGGCAAGGAGGATGAAACAATCTCGACTGACTGCCGCACTTGCGATGATTAGCTTTRCTCAAGCTTTTCCTGACATCTCAAAATGCGGGATSACCCACGCAGTTCCTCTCATTTCCAAGGTTCAGATGAAGAGAGACTGCTTATCTTCTCCACGTGATATAGCCACAATCTACCCAGGGCCTTAGGGCTSCCCCCTTCTGTATGTCCCATGGCAAATTGAAACTCTCTCCTCCGAGCAAGATCGAACAGGAAAATTGTGGATGATGTGTAGTTATGAAATAGGGAATATTCTAATCGATAACGGAAGATAAGACGGCTCGTCGATCAATGCAACATCTCTCATCTCGCTTATCTGAAAGGATCTAGATCGAAAACCTCAAGAAGGTCACACTACTTGCTTTCATGACATAAATCAGGGGAAGTTATTAAATCCTTCGAGAATGAAATGTTTAATACCGACTTTATGAGTGATGTGTTAAGTAGGATCGTTGACGACTCCAGATTGTGATCGAGAAAGTCTGAATCGACTGTTCTGTCAGCCGCTTGCCAGCCGGCCTCGTAGCTCAATGGTAGAGCGCGTGAATAGGTGCGAATGCGTTCAAATGAAGCTAGCGTGGAATCTGGCAATTGAGAAATTATGTTGTGGGAAAGTTAAATTCCCCCGGAATATTCTCGACCGCCGCTGCTTTTACAAACATCTTAAGAACAACTCCATTAAGCTGCGATGCAAAAATACATCCTAGCAGGAGGGTACATATCCCGTCGTACCGCCACGAACATGCGTTGTCAAGGCGCTCACAGCGTTAAAAGGACCATACAGCAAAGATACAGTCGATCAACCGCCTGGACACCCTGATAAGAATCTGCCGGTTCATCCAAAGCCCCTTATCACCAACATCCGTGGATATCTCTAGTTTAGTCCAAACATTTGTACGCTGTCATTCGCCAACGCGACTGAACTTTCCCGGCAGCTGGAGCGATTTGTTTCAAGACCCAAGTCAACCCGGCCCATCCAAGCGCGAGGCGTCAAACTATCGACAAATCAGGATCGAGAACTGGCCAAAAGTTCAACTTAAGTCTTGACGTTTGCGTTTCGCACGAATTATTATGGGGAATCAATCGTGCTTTGTCCCTGGCTCTCCCGCGCGCGGACATGGTCGAGCCTTGAGATGGTGGTCCAACACCACGCCTTGTGAGTTTGGACCTGGACAACTCACTGACATGGCCGCGTAAAGACAATTTCGGCCGAGACGTAAGTAGTTGACGAGGGCCAGCTCAATTTCCTTCTCTCCTTCTTTCTCTAACGCGCTTCTCGTCGTTGTCATTTCTCTCTGTCCCTCAGGCTGTGCACTCACGGAGCCTCTGTTGTTACTTCATCTTCATTCTTTCTAACATCACAACCGCATTCTCTCTTCAGGACCTGGGTTCCTTCCAACATCCCTTTATAACAACTTCAACAAGCTGTATTGTTTCCAGCCGCAAGCCCCTTTCAACCGCAATCAATTTATAGCCATCAAATCTTGACTCGATTGAGACACATTTGGGCGCATTCGTCCGTCTTATACACTCCGATCCTGTACATGTTCAGCTCTTCCGCCACCAACCTTTTTCGATATACACAGCCTGCGGCTGCACTTTGAAGTTATAACCTGTCTGGTACACAATCAGCTGAAGCTTGCTTCCCGAAATCACTCATTTGCACGCGTCGACGTCCATCTCGATACCACATCATCGACTTCATGCACTAAAAGTTAACAAATCGCTTTCCCGCAACAGTCACTCCTTATTCACGAAAGGTAGAGCCATTCGCACACGGTAGCACCAACCAATACATACTTGAATGAGATATCGATTATCTTCAGACTTCACACGATTTACGAAACGCAATAGAGATAACGTTCAAACCCCATTTATTCAAAATGTGGACCTCATCAGTAACAGTAGCCTTGATGGCTATCCTTCTCTCGTCTAGCACYTCAGCACTTCCTCAACACATCAAGTGGACTACAGTCGTCGAGACTCATACGGCCTATGTCAACTGGGAGCCCAAGACTGAAAATCATGCAGCCCAAGCGGAGAATACGGCACCCACAATTATTTATAGTACGGTTTCAGTTCTTCCTCTGCCCGTTAGTATTGCAACCCCAAGACCTTCTAGTATTCCTGCGGGAGTATTCTATACTGGATATGCCGGCGCAAGTGGGAGTGGATCTGCATTCCCTTCTGGTTTCCCTTCTGGATCTGGCGTTTTCTTTACTGCTTCTGGAAGTAGCATCTATCAACCGACTGGGAAGCCGAGTGGGAACGAGACTAGAACAAGGACTTCGAGAACACATTCAACGGCAACTAGTCTTTTTTCAGAGGAGCCAACGACTTCCTCGGTCAACCCGACAACTGTTACTATTCCAACAAATAGCGAAGTCCCAGTTTCTCCCACTCCATCCTCAACTCAAGTCCAAACAACCACATCGCTTTTACCAAGTTCGACTTCGTTGTCAACATCCAGTACTCCATCAACCACTTCGTCGACCAGCTCCTCAACCAGCTCCTCAACTAGCTCATCAACTCCACCTACGCCTTCAAGCACGACCGTTCCCTTCCTCCGCGGTGTAAACCTAGGCGGCTGGCTCGTCCTCGAGAAGTGGATGGGAGAAGAGCCCTTCACTGGCTCCTTTGCCGACGCAATCGATCAACACAGCTTCGATTCAATCTCCGGTTCTCAATCCGCCCTCGAAAAACACTGGTCAACCTTCATAACCGAATCCGACATCATCGCCATCGCCGCAACCGGCATCAACGCCTTACGCATCCCCATCGGCTACTGGGCCTACGACAACGCCAACACGCCCTACAACACCGGCGCCGACGTCTACCTCCAAAAAGCCATTCAATGGGCCCGCAACAGCAATATGAAAGTCTGGATCGACCTCCACGGCTCCCCAGGCTCCCAAAACGGCTTCGATAATTCTGGCCAAAAAGGCGAGGTCGCCTGGCAATCAACCACCAACCTCGAGCACTCCATCTCCGTCCTCAAAACCATCGCGTCCAAATACGGCAGCGCATCTTACGCAGACGTGATCGTCGGCCTCGAACTCGTCAATGAACCCATCAACTACGGCAACAATAAAATTGCCGTCACACGCCAATGGTGCAAAGACGCCTACACCGCCATCCGCTCCGAAATCACAAACGACAACCTCGTCCTCGTCATGCACGACTCGTTTGAAGGCGCCTCCAAATGGATGGATATCGGCTCCGCGCTCAACACTAACGCACAGGGATCGTTYGGCATAGACTCGCATCTCTATCAGCTGTACACCGACGCTGACAACGCGCTCGACCAGGCGCAACATATCACCAAAGCGTGCGGATGGGCAGACGAGCTCGCCACCGCCAACGCCATAATGCCAACCTACGCAGGCGAGTGGTCTGCGGCGACGAACATCTGCGTGAACCCCGACGGCACCACCACCGCGGGCACGGAGTGTAGCGTGGAGGGATGTCAATGCCAGAGTGATGATTTTGGAGCCTGGAATCAGGGGATGATTGAGCAGACGAGACGGTTTGTGGAGGCGCAGTTGGATGTTTTCGAGGGGAGTAGTAGTGGGTATTTTATGTGGTCTGCGAAGGGGCCTGGGGGGTGGGGGTTCTTGAATGGGATTGAGAAGGGGATTATTCCGAATCCGGTTACGGAGAGGAAGTATCCGGGACAGTGTGG
Source organism: Chaetoscypha palmicola (assembly GCA_003988945.1). Classification (NCBI taxonomy): domain Eukaryota; kingdom Fungi; phylum Ascomycota; class Leotiomycetes; order Helotiales; family Helotiaceae; genus Chaetoscypha; species Chaetoscypha palmicola. The sequence goes on along the minus strand of QYAH01000316.1, from coordinate 46,340 downwards.
TGGGGGGAAGAGGAGGGAGGTTAGAGGGGGCCTTGGTAGGGGAGAGGCTTGGTGAGAGGGGRTTGGCTTTCTTAGATACCCTAAGTTCTTTAACTTTTAGTATTTGGTGATTGATTATGTTTGGGGTTTTACAGGGTGGGATGAAGACTTCTTGTATATACTTTTTTTTTAAGATACTAGCTACACTGTAGCTCGAATAACATATCATTTAGATTTTGATTATCAAGATTCCACGCGGACCATGATTTCTTGTTTCTAGTTGCCGATCGGCTTCTCCGCGATTTCTGATCACATATATTGAAACGTCAACTGACTACAAATCCAAAAATACCATCGTTTTGCCTAATCGCCTGGAGCAAGCCACGAAACTGCACTAGTAAATATTAGACGTCAATCAATACGATCTTCAAAGCCTCCCACCGGTCCGCAGAATTAAGCGAGCCCCTTTCCCTCACCACTCCCATGCTTACTCATTTCCGCCCCTATAGCAACCACAAGAACCATCCCTCCAAGTCCAACCAAACGAACATCCTTACAAGCAGAGAAACAAACTCATGGACCTCCTCCGACACCAAAGCAGACTCCTAAAGCACTGAGTCAAAACAGCGATTTGATATCGTACTCTGTCTCGTCTCTTCAATTAGAGAATCAGCAGAAGAGAGGGCCACTCGAGCAATCACATCGGCCCCGCTTGTCCTTCATCATCCCAATCCTATGCTATATTCGAGGATCAGATATCTTCCCAGCTATTCCATTTCGCAATCGGGAATTCTGTGCATGTCTACTGGACTGGACTGTGCATCTATACATGCCAATCTGACGGAGTCATACCGCACTACGGGTTCGCGGTGGTGCCTTGATTAGATGTTTTGCTTTGATTTTGCTTTAGTTATTTGTTTAGGGAGGGAGGGAAGTCGTAGTGGCGCTTACGCAGGTGGGACAGATAAGCGATGTGGTACCGGGAAATGATGTTGGGTATCGAATTCAAAGTCAGGTCCGTGGTACAAAGATGGTTGTCGGATGCTAGGTTTATCAGCGCCGAATTATAATTTATCTGAACATTGCAGACCATTAACCCTCATCATCTCAACGGGAAACTACAAGAGGTGTTCGCATGATCAATATCGATATTGAAAAGAGCTATATACAAAACCCACCCTCCGCTTCCTCGCTAGCATGATATATCACACTGCCTGAGTCTTCCAGATATCACCTCAAACGAGTCTTCCAACACTCTTCTCACCCCACCATCGAAATCTGAGGAGAATAGCCAAGTACCCATCTATCCAGTCCAGACAGCCGGGCCAGGAATAGTATACGACTGAAGATTATTATAAATATTAATCTGAATTCCCGGATCACTCGCTTTATAAGCTCCCTATTCACAACATCTGTTAGCAAATGCCTCACCTCTCACGTCTTGTCTCGAGGTATCAAAGACCGATACGAGAGAAGAATCAACAGAGATGATTACTCACAGGAAACTTCACACCAGCAGGATTCGCACTCCCACCCCCAGTAACAGTAACCTGATAACACGTCATATAAAACTGCGCTCCCCCAGCCCCACTCGCAGCATGCAACGCAATCGCCTCCGCACGCACCAAATAATCGCCCGCCGCAAGACTAGCCGGCACCGTGACCGTTCGCTTCCCGCAATTGCTATTCAACGAGTCCTGCCATGTCGCGTCTCGTTAGCTACGCACATACGGGGTGAGAGAGGGCAGGGCGTACGGTTCCCCACTTCTTGGTCGAGGGGTTATAGCCTTCCTCGGAGATCTTGAACCACGACCCSGAGCCGGCGTCGCTGGTTGCGGAGGTGACTTTGGACATGTAGACCATGACGGGCCCGAAGTGGTTGCCGCCGATGGCTTCTTTGGTGCAGACGCGGTCGCCGGGTTGGGCGTGCATTTCGACTGTTAGGGTTCCGCCGGCTGGAGAGGGGCGGGTTAGTTTATAGATTGCGTGAGAGGAGGGAGTTGGAGSGGGAAGAGGATGGAAATATGGGGGGGGGGGGTCTTTTACCTGCTACTGAGCAGAGCGARGCAGCGGGCTTGGTCCCGGTATTGCATCGGATATCGTTGCTTGTAACGCTCGTGACGGGACTGTTGCTGAGTGGTAATCTAGCRCATGTGCTGACTTGGTCTTTGCTAAAAGTGTCATCGCGATATCATTAGCACTSATCCATTCGTAGAATCTCSCAATCTACAYCTTTCTCCKGTGATGAACATCTGGGGCTGTTATAGAGTACAAAGAAATCAACTTACCCATCCGTCCACAACTGCTGAAAAGTAGAATGCCCAACTACACCACCAGCACAAGCCAGAACGGCACCTAAGACAGTATAAGATCTCATAATGCTAGATAASGGTCAAAAAGAAGTAGATGCTCTCTAACACTCCTCAGCCGAGAAAGTCCTTCACCTATTTATACCACCCGTACCACCGCGTCACCAGACATAAAAAACCACCCCTGTCTCAATATTCAACCGTGCCTACCACAACTAATATCGCACGCGCGCAAGCATGCAAGATCCAGGAAAACTGTGGGGTACATATTCGCCCGAACCTGGGGTATGGCGGGAGCAGCGGGGACGAGGTAGGCAGAACGGTATAGAGAAGTGCTTTTGCCTGAATGTGAAACGGTACACGATTCCGGCACATATTGAAATATACTATGGGGGTAAATGGAAGGGGAAGGTGAGYTGGTTGGGGAGGGTGTTTGGGTGAGATGRGATGTCATATGATGGAGGATGTTATTATGGGATATCCTGTTTTGAGGTAGGAGGTGGTGGATGAGCTGGGATGGGGAGGAACGATTGGCTTGGCCGTATGATGGAGGGCTGGGCCGTTTGGATCTTTGGCCACTTAGTCTAGATGAGAAATATCGATTTGAAGGGAAAAGTGCGTGATATTAATAACTTCTCCCTTATTAGTACCTACGATATAAACCCTGATGCGGACGACACGGTATGCATCGAAAGTACACTTTACTTCGAACCCCTACTATCTAMCATTAGCGACYAACTAATCCTCTGTCGGGAATAGAATCTCACAAGTCAGACYTATAGTTCGTGAATACCATAAGCTTAGAATAGYAATRTTTGATGTTAAACAAAAGAGGAGAAGAAGGCTGTRAACCAAATAACCTTAAAAACGCCAGCAGATCACATGTGGGTCCGAATAACAAGGATTGTACACGTGACATTRTATTGAYRAGACCTCCTTAATCTGCCGAGGGCGGCAAGACATGTTTCTTGTACATAGTGTTGCCAAAAGKTCTTTSGYCAGTTGGAATCTATGTTAATTCTAGCTTCAGATGCGGCTTGGGCTRTTTTGATGTTGAGTGAACCGACGGGATGATAGAACGGAAGAAAGTGGATGTTCATGGATGAAAGTCCATTTCCTCGCTATGCTAAACTATATACATGAAGTGGTATACACGCTCAAAAATGCCCATATGTCCAATTGAGACTGACTGCCTAGATCGAAACTCCCTCCTCCRTATGCCGTCGCTCTCAGTTCCCAAACTCCATGCTAAAATAAAACCGGTGGTATATCATATATTAATCTCATCAGCCCCTATACCGGACTTTGGATCGCTCCAACTAGATATTTCACCAGTATGCGCTTCTGGGCCTCGAGGTGAYATGGTCGCTCCTCTCTCCGAATGTTTTACTCGTGAAGAATGACTGATAGTGATCTGGTACAGCAGATCCGGGGGGTAGAGGCGATTTCAATGTGGAGCTGGCATTCGATGAGCTGCCTTGAGTTCCTTGTGTAGTGTCTCGAGTGACCAAAGAAAGTTCTGGCTCTCCACGGTCTCTTGGGCGACCTCGTGGTTCAGGTACTGGAGGTGGATTCAGTCCAGGCGAGGTAGCAGGTGAGTGCTTGGGTGAGGCTTTTGGTGAATATGTGTGTGGGGAAAGAAGAGCAGGAGACTGTTTTGGGGGAGCGAAGGTGGGAGAATATGTTTGCGGCGACAAAAGGATTGGTTCTGGTACTGGGTTTTGCAGTAGTTGTGGCATTGGCTCTGCCACGGGTTGTCCGGCACGGTCTCGTTTTCGATGAGGCGTTGGCGCGCGAGTCTGCTTGGGTGATACTACTTCGTTTGGCTGATATGCGGTCTTTGATAATGCGCGTTCTCTGGCCGGTTCTCGAGTATGATCACGAGTTCTCTCCCGAGTCCGGCCCCTCTTTTTGGGTGGTGACGAATGTTGACTAGATGTCGGAGAGTCAGTCTCTTTTGATAGTTGCGATGGTTCTGGCTTTGCCTCTGCGCGGTCGCGAGTACGATCTCGAGTGCGGCCTCTTGTTTGTGGCGAGGGAGGTTGACTCAATTGGGGAGAGATATGTGCCACAGGGTTGTTGTAAGTGGTTTTCTTCGCGGATGATTTCTCGTGGTGATCCCAGGGGGATTTTGGTAGCATAGCTGCAGCCACGGGTCCTGGTTGTGCCCGAGTACGGCTTCGGCCTCGTGTCTGAGGGGACGGAGGATAATTCATAGGCGAGTTAGGAGAACCTGGGGTGATGGGGAATCGTGGTGATGGTGTTTGGCCCGTAAAACTACGTCCCGAAGGCAGAGACTCCCGATAGAAGCTTTCGTCGTCCGAAGAAGTCGTGCCAGAGTATCCAGGATGTTTTGGGTCTCTTGGTGACAGAGAACTATATCCATCGTTGTAATCATCCATATCTTCTACCATATCCTCATCAGGTGATGTGTAGGCTGTCGAACCGGAAGCATCAGTATCCTTCGACTGAGCAGTACCATCTGTAGCTGTAGATGCAGCCGATGAGGGCTCTGAGACCAACTTTGCTTTTGGGCGTCTGTCAGTGTCGACAATAAGAAGTTCTTTATCGCCACGTCCTAGAATCCCATAAACCTTAACCTCGCCACTCTCAATCCCAAGCACAGTGCTCGTGCCAGCATAGACAGCCTCTTCTTCCGAGCCACATCGATTGGCTATGACCACAATTATCTCGCCGACCGTCTCAGCCCTAATTAAAGGCTCGAGCCGCGAAAGCCAGTAGGAGAGAGTTTCCATGTCGGGCTCATGAGGGGAACGACTGAAGGTTGTCATTTCCTCTCGCGTGAGCCATGCCATTGACATTACGACTAGATTTGCCTTGTTGTAGAGAACATGGTATGAGAATTCCCATGCGTTCCATGGGGTCTCGAACTTGTATGGACTGAGGAGGAGAGTTAGTAACATTTTCCTTCAGGTTCAGCTGAAACACGACTTTGCTGTAATAAGCGGTCACCACATGCCCGGAAATTGACAAAGAGACTCATCAAGAGAATGTAAGACGAATCAGTTTCTCGTCAGAGAGTAGGACTTCTAGACCATCTTTCAAAAATCGAGGTGTTCACCAATCGTGAGAGTACTTACTTAAGGTCCATACAGATCCCCATAGCCACATTTCCGAGACCATCAATTTTCCCATTGTAGAATCCTTTCCCTTCTAGAGCCCATGTCTCATCAGTAGCGTAGAGGAATGTTTTCCGATAATTCGCGATCGTTTCGCCGTCAGCATTGACGGTAATAGCAGAGTTGTAGTATTCTGGACCCGCGGGCCATTTTGCCCTCACGTCCACCTTCTCAGGATAGCCGGCCGTCACCATGCAATTGTACTTCAGAGCGGTTGTTCGTGCCCATAGTGAAGTGATTCCAGCGGTAGTCGGTTCGAGGTAGGGAGTGATGTGCTCTAGCGATCGAAAGTTGTAACCCTACACTGACTATCAGCAACAAGCTCTCATCGAGTCCTCATCGACATGCATCCAAATGGCGAAGATTAGAGGTTAGAATAATTTAGCCAGTTTAATAGTCCGACCCTTGGGTTATGTTGCCGACAGAATAATCCGTTCTTCGGTGTACACAATTCAGACCGCCCAACCTGAAAACAATGAAAAAGCTGGTGAAACTGACCGAAAAGCAGAGCTCTGGTAAAACCAAAAGATCCAACTTTCCCACATCCTTGGGATTCGCCTTGTTCAAAACCGCATCTGCCCGATTCAAGTTGTTATCAACATCGCCAATCTGCTTGATGATTAGTGATTTCTCTCATTTCTCTGGAGCGACCACAACGAACTTGAGGCGCAAATTGAAGACAACCGATCTTCATTTTGGCGGTCTATTGCAGTCGACCTCAGCAGGCATTCGAAGCAGGAACGGGAATCAGCGACCTCGAACGGCTAGAGCTTACGGAATCGGTACGTAGGTGCAGACCCAACAGCGTGGGAGCGAGTGAGACGAGGAGAGATTCCAACTTATAGTGTCTGTTTGAATGTTGGTGGAGTTGGTGGAAGTTGTGCGACATTTACTGGACGGGCTTAGCATGAAGATGTCGGGGCCGTAGGCTGCATGTTATTGGCGTGATGGGAATTGGGGGCGTATACTTGGACGTACTTCGCAGTCGGAACGGCATCGACCCTGGGGTTGGTGTGATTGTGGTTGATGCAGATTTGCTGCAGAAGATTGAAGCAGTCGATGGGATCGATTGGAGATCGATTGGACGACAGCGGGAGATGCGATGTCGAGATGATCCTTGCCGGGCGCGTAGAGATCGGTTCGAGAGAGTTGAGACAGGCTCCCCGCCATGTACATACTGTATGCGCATTTATTCGCATTTATTCGTGGAGGGGCTGATGAAAGAGGAATGGTGAGGCACGGACGCTGGCCTGTCCCGGAGCCAGGGGGTTAGACATTGTCCTTGTTGGTGTTGGTGTTGGTCGCTTGTCGTTTTGCTGGTGCAAACATACGAAGTACCTAGGTACCTAGGTCCGTAACGGCAAGTTGACCTGGTCATCTACAACGCTGGCGAACGGGACATCTCCAACAACATCGCCGACGACAGTCACCGACAGATAACACCATATTCGGCCATGATCATTTATTGCTGCAGATCCAGATCACTGCCTCGACGCGCTTCTGCTTTCAAGCGCGCCTCAAACGCACCTCTTCCAAGCTTCATTCACACCCCAGGATGCATTCCCTACCATGCTCCATACGCGTCAAGCCACTGTCAGGTGGTAATATGCCAGATATGAAAAGATGATGGCAGTGACCTCTCGAATTAGAAGATTTTCCTCGTCATGGTGTCATGGTGTCACGTTGTCGACTGTGTCTCGACGCATGAGTGTCTGAGTATTTCTGTCTACTCGTGCAAGTCGACCCAAATCGAGACGCGGATTCGCACAGGAGCGCTCTGCTATCGTAAGCTCAACTCTGGGCTTGATCGAAGACGCCCGGGCAATCCTCTGCTCGCGTCATCTACATCTGACCTGGTTCCTGCATTAGCCATGATCGACTCCTGTTGGTCTGACAGTCTCTCTGCGGTGCGTCGATTATTCCATACTTAAGCTCTGCTTAAGCTTTGTACGGAGTACATCCTTCAAGCGCCGAGATTCTGCAACCCCGAACCCAATGGCACAGCCACTGCATCGATCGAGCCACTCATCATGGGTTCCGGCCACACTATTATCCGCATCTAAACGACGTCTCAGCCCTCCGTCTCGACTCGCTCGGTACTCGTACATCAGACGTCGGTAGAGTCGATGCTCGCGGGAGCAGCCATTCATAATGCTTCGTTAGCGCTATTTGTTGGTGGTGTTGGTGGCTCTTCTGCACGTCAGACTCTTCTTTTCTTCTGTTTCTGCTTGTCACCTCATCCTCCCGAACATAATATGGAGTAGTACCCCTCGTTCAAGCGCCTGATACCCTTCATCCCCATTGTTGGTGTGGCACACGATCATATTTTGACGCTCTTGTCATCAATGGATGTATTGCCCACACCTTTTCGTTCCCCCCTTTCTGTTAAACTTTAGGCGCGGAGCGATAACAGCTTATCACCATCACTTGCCCCGCCATTCTTATCTGCCTTCTATCGATTTTGTTCTGTTGCTCTTCAAGAAGACGCTGGTGGTTGCATTCTGTTGGTGATACCCTTCTTCTGGATCAATGGTACTCCAGTAAACGTGGAAGTCCACGCTCTTTTCATGTTGCCCAACATGCAATGAGAATATTGATTGTCCACATCAAGCCTTCTAGAAGTGTGTGACCTCTTTCATCGAATCCACATCTGTAGTCTGTGCCTCATGCCATTTTCAACCAAACACATCTTTCCTAAGATAGGACATCTAGACCTTGGAAGTGTGAATACTTGAAAGTCGAGTATTTCTGCTCGTCGATACAGATACACACTCTCTGGTTCGGCTATTTTCAGAAATCTGACCCCAACTGCGCCGTCGTATAGACGCTGGCAGCCAACCTGGTGGCTGACACTATTCCTCTTAGTCAGAGAGATATTCTCAAGCAAAACGCGTTCTATTTCCAATCTCAATTGAGTTTGTGAGCTCCCTACTTTGATGTCTATTCGTAAAACCTGCACTCTCAATTACATCTCCAATACCTACGATTTTCTTAATCTCTGTAACCGCTCCGATCTGCCGACTCCGAGGATGGTGTGTAAGCATGACTGAGGAGGATTCAAAGTGATGCTTATAGCACATGGCATGCTCACGGTCATCATCCCAGCGGTTCAGAGCACGAGGAAAACGTGATAGGACCAGTCAAAAGTGTTGAAAGTCACTCGTTGTCGAATCCGCTTCGGTGAGCCTCTGATGTACTGTACATATTCGTGTCTTTTTGAATTGGCGGCTCTGATATAGAGGATACAGTAGAGCTCCTTCGATTTCCATTACCCCAACGAATAAGCGGCGTGAAGGGACCACGAGTTCTCGAATCAGAAGTTCATGGCAGCGCTACGTGTAACGCCATCTTCCTCATCCATCTTCTCAGCTCACTCTCCACCTCCACCCCATCCCTATAATCAATTCACTCACCCCCGATTTGCAACAGACCATCCTTCACTCTCCGACGACCAGCCATCTTACTCCCCAGCCACGTACCACAGATCGACCCAACAGCCAGCAGATCTCAAGTCCGAAATGCAACAAATCCCACCTCATCATCCGAACTCCAAACCCGCGTCATACCCGGGAGTCTCAACCCGGAAGGTGATCTAGATGCGAACTGCAACGAAAGTCCCTTAAGCCTCCTGTCGCGCTTGATCCACCTGGGGGTAGCTGAAACGAGATGTGGAGTCGTTGCTTACTGTACATCTGAAGATGGAAGGAATATTTAGACGAGTTGGGTCACAATTCGGGATCTCCTGTGGTAGGTACCTATATACTTCGAAGTATTATCACAAATCATCACAAATCATCGACCGCACTGCTTTATCGCTCGTGCTACCGTATTTCATACTGAATAGATGCTGACTACCAAACTCCCCCTCCTAAACCCATGTCCTGGAAGTAGATCTCAGCACGATATGCAACGAAACCTTCCTATCATCGAATCCGTGCTTTATTCGAAACAGGTTCGCTTCGCCGATCCATCGGATGACTGGAAAGTATCGCTTGTAGTTAAGCGAGCTTTGGATCGGGTCTGGGCTTAGCGTTGGGCAGGTATGGCAACTATATCTTGCACGTTTTGGTAGGATGGGATGTTTTAGTCTCGAATATTGCGGGCTAGGCAGTAGTGTTCTTCACCGTGTTTTTCTTGCATGGAGAGGAGAACGGAGTCTGGTTACTCTTGATGGAGAGTCGATCGCGATTTCGTAAGAGAAATTGGTGTGAGGTTATGTTTTGACAAGAGTCGCTTCGGACACTGGTCGTGTGGGGTTTAGTACGCAAGTATTTGCAATGCAATCTCGCGAGAAAAGTATGTCTTCAAAGTCTCACGATACTTGAGAGTAGAGTCATCATGAGTATCTCAGTTATCGCGTCTCGAATGAGGTTCATCATTGCATTTCATCTATAAGCTTTTAGAACCACCATCCCATCCATCCTAAAGCAAATCTAAGCAATCGTCTTCTCAACACAGAAAATCCCATATTTCTCCTTCAGCTCCTTCATCAACGGCTCGTTGATCTCAGCAGACATAGGCGCCAAAATCCCCTTCTCCGAGATCGTGCCGTTCAAAACCTGCTTCACAGCCACGGCACACGGCACACCGACCAACTTAGCCATAGCAGAGTAGCCCTTTGGATCACCGTAATCGACAAGCGTAGATGTACGTGTCTCCTTGCTGCCGTCTTTGTTTTCGATTTCGAATCTGTGCTGTAGCATGACGAGATCGCGCTCGTCTTTCTCGTATTGCATTTTCTTCTCGAGGGATGCGCAGAGGGTGTCGAGGGGGTTGCCTCGGGGGTCGATCTTCTCGTCGGAGAAGATACCGACCCAGCGGAGACCGGCTAGGATGCGCTCTTTCTCTTCGTTGTCTTGGAATTTGGTCTTGGAGGCGATGGCCCATTTTAGGTCGGATTCTGAGCTGGAGCTGGCGGCGAGGATCTTTTGGGTGGCTTCTTTCCAKGAGATGGCTTCTTTGAGGTATGGTTGKGGTTCGTCTTTGAGGAATCCCATGTCCACGAGAACTCGGATGAATTCTGGGAATCCTTGGTATCTCAGTGTTCCACGGATGATGGTATCAGCTTCTGGGATCTGATATCTCTCCTTGTAGATTGAGGAGTCTCTGTTTGGGTATGCAACGAACGCGTATCCTGGGTAGATGAAGTATGGCTTAGCAGTGCTCATCAGTTCCTCGCCCTCGACTTCAACGACCTTTCCGTCCTTGTAGAACTTTGCAGTATTTCTCAACGCCAATAAAACACCACGGGAAGACCAGGAGAATTTGTAACCCAATGGGTTGTCTGAGCACTCTGGRGCKGGGAGTCCACCACAGTATGACAAGAACGACTTGATCTTTCCACCAGCCTTRTGAACATCGTCGATAGTCTTGACGGCATACAAGTGATCAATTCCTGGGTCGAGCCCGATCTCGTTCATGACAGTAATTCCAGCTGCCTTGGCCTCCTCTTGTAGCTCCTCCATTGCAGGCGAGACATAGCTGGTTGTGACAACATTCTTCTTATTTCTGATGGCAGATTTGATGACAGGTACGTGGAAGGTATATGGGATCAAGCTGATGACCAAGTCGTGCTGTGCAACTGCGGCATCGAGAGCCTTTTCGTCTGTGACATCGAGCGAGATTGGGTATGCGTTCTTGACACCTTCGGAGAGCTTCTTGGCGCTTTCGAGGGTTCTGCAAGCTGGATACTAGTTAGTCACATGTTTTAAGAGCCTGGGAAAGTCTGTAATACCAACAGAAACATCAATACCATCCTCACTGAGGATATCAAGGGTGGGACGTGTAACAAAACCAGCACCAAGCATAAGCACTTTCCTGACATTGTGTTAGAAGCTTATCAATGGTACTTTGTATAGCTACTTACTTTGAGCCTGCCATGATTGCGATTTGGCGAGTACAATCTAAACGGGGAAATGATTGTATATTAAAAAGTTCTGAAAAGATCAACACCTTCGCCCACCAAGACTCATTCGGTCAAGAAGTTGGTGGGGTTAATTTTTCGAGTGCGGGCCGCGATCGGGGGGTCGGCGGGGTGAAGTCTTGGCGACTACCCTGCGGCTGCTTGTGCTCTTGTGCCACAGCTAGTAGCTTTGATGACTAATCCATACCTAGGTGTATCGAGATAGGTGTCTTCCACGCGCGGCTTTCAAATCCCCAACCTCACTCTTCAACCTCGTTTTCGAGCTCTTAACACCTCCCCATCACATCCTCAGAAGGCTATCGCAATCATGTCGGCCAGAGACTACTTTATGCAAGCTCCTCCGATTGCGAGGTAAGCTTTCCGTCCCCAGCGCGCGTCTCAATTAATGCTGATGCTGATGTAGCGCAGGACAATTGCTGCCGGCGCCTTCGTGATGTCTGCAGCGGTTTACACAGGCATGCTACCATATCACTACATCATCTTTCACCCGCCGTTCCTCATGCAAATACCGCCATTCATATGGTCGCCCTTGACGTGTTTTCTGTTGACCGGGCCTCAACTGTCTGTGCTGTTTGACACATACATGTGTAGGTAGCACACATATTTCGGATATGGCGCAGTTGTTCTGATTACTTYACAGTGTACACACATTGTGCGAAGCTTGAGAAGGCGTCGCCAAAGTTCACCCAACCTGGGGACTTCTTCACATACGTTGTGTTTGTGATGACAGTGTCGCTGGTAGGACCTATTCTTCTTTCACCACGTCATATCCCTTTCATACCTCACATTATCTGCCCGCATAGTGCATTGCTCCCAACTATTGCGGTTCCTGGAGATGAGGAAGATTACCCCTGCACTTYGGCTAGTCCGTCATTCGCAATCAATCCAAAGGGCTAGTCCGCGGTGTAGGCATGGTGGGAAGTTCTTGAGAATAAACTCGTATCGATTCTCCAACTTCGTTCGGGTGGTTGTAGCTCCCTACATTTTTTAACATCAATTGATGAAATCTTTGTCAGATCTCGTAATGTGACAATGACTGACGATCAACAGGGCTTGGGATACTTTATCACTGGCACAAGCATTTATACCTCTGCCCTCATGATCGCCTTCCTCTACACATCAAGTCAGGATGATCGGGGACAAATGCAGACTTACTACATCGTCACCGTACCTGCTCCGTGGATGCCGTACCTCGTCTTGTTGGTGACGTGGCTGATGGGAGGCACAAATGCGTTGATCATTGGCATGTGCGGCCTAGTCTCAGCTCATTTGCACGACTTCATGACACGTCTTTGGCCCGAGTTTGGAGGAGGACGAAATTTACTGCCGACGCCAGGCGTCTTCAGAAGGATGTGGGAGACAAAAACAGCAACTGTTCAGCATAAGGGATATGGTACCTCGTTTGCCCAGCCACAGCGGAAAGAGGCAGAGGGTTCTGGCTCTGGTCCATTGCCAGATTCATGGAAGAGTCGGGGCTCTGGGCACAGACTTGGATGAGAGTGAGAGTGCAAATCTACGTTGTATCAAGTAGTGAGAATGGCCCACCATTTAGTCGGTGTCAAAATGTGGAAACGTTCACCAGACATAAATACTCTTTTTCTCAACTTGCAACTGCACACCCCCCATCTTCGAGTTGAGGTATTAGGCACATTTGCGAATCATTTGACCAGGATAGCTGATCTCAGAAGGTACGGGATTTCACTGGCCGGCTGTAAGTCTACACAATCCTCTCGAAATGAGGCTCACCAATCGCACCTTCCTTGCCTATGTACTGTACAACCTTGACGCCACAGAGCCTCGCGATGCGACTTCATTTCAGCTCAACCTCATTCATGATCGTTCCAAACCTTGCTGCCCGCATCGATAGAGGCATTATTCGACTTCACAACGTGCGCGGATACAAGAACACTACACGTAGTGATCGTTCATTGCTAGCATATCTAGAGGAGCAACTCAAGTCCACGAGGCTCTTCCTCGACTGTTCTCGAGCCTCGTAGCAGGCACCTTCAAATCAAGTTACTCGCAAGACGCTTCTCACTGTCGAAGGCTATGTCTGCTCACGGTGGTTCTTCTCGAGAGAAACCCTCTGGCAGCGATTCGATCACGCCCAGCATATCACGCGACGCTGATACTTGTCCAACGCTCAAAYCTGTCTTGCTACACAAGTCAAAACGCGAATCCGTGATGAGGAATTGGAACGATGTATACACCCCGTTGAAGCCCTGGCAGACTCGGCTTCTCGTAATACAACCTTATAATGAATCTGCTCTCGTCATTACTAGTTTTATTGCAAAGGAGGATGTTCCAGAGCTGGTAGATTTATTGTACCATACGTTGGGAGAACATCTGATCGATCTACTAAAAGGAGATATGTTGACGAATATCAACACCGTCGGTGAAGCACCCTTCCCAAAACTTCCTAATGGGGTTTGGATCGGCACGAATTCATTCGGATCAAGAGGCGTGTTTGATTCCCGCCATGTTCTTAGACTTGGAGACCAAACCGTCAAGTGCAAGCTAGTTCCTGTGGATGTGATTGACAGTAGAGGCATGGGGATCGTCGGCTCTGRCCGAACAACCACATACGAAGCATTGTCTTATGCATGGGGTGATCCGACGCCTACGTGCCRGATTGAGGTCGATGGCAAACGCGTGGGGATCGCTACGGAATTGGCCAATGCACTCCTTTACCTCCGCAGCGACACGATACGTTACATATGGTGTGATGCTATCTGCATCAATCAACGGGATCTAAAAGAAAAGTCCTACCAAGTGAAAAACATGCTCCGGATTTTTGAGAAGGCGGAGAACGTGATAGCCTGGCTGGGCCTCCCCAAACCATCTTCGGAAAGACTGTTCTTTTTGTTGAATAATGCGCAAGTGTGGTCAGAGCTATATTTATATTGCAGCATGGATTGCCAATGTAAAATGGACGACATGCGCGATACCTGGAGGGCCCTCATTGATCATACTTCTAGCCAGTGGTTCTATAGAACATGGGTTCGACAGGAGGTCTTCGCAGCGAAGAACATGACGGTTCAAGTTGGCCACTTTCAACGTGACTTTGAAAGCTTCGTAGCATTTGCTCAAGATCTACGTGGCAATTTGATCCGATCCAATATGGGTGACGGACTAATGCCAGATATGGAAGGATTACGTGTCCCACCAACTCTCCAGGCCTTTCAAAAGGAGTATCAGCATTACGGAACTGATCGTCACGATTTTGAGATGAGCAATGCCTCCAAAACTTATACTCAATATTGGAGATCGATTCTCCGCTCTGGCRAGCTATTTCAAGTGACCTATAAGCAAGACAGAATATATGGCGCGCTTGGTCTCTTGATGAGCCCCTCCGCTAGATTCTTTGCGCGTCTTCCTCCCGATTCGGCGAAAGCTCTGTTTCCTATCAGCTACGAGAAGCCCGTTGATGAGGTTTATCAAGACGTTACGAAGTATCTCATCAATACGACAAGGACTTTAGAAGTTCTTGAAGTGTTTGGCCGCCGGCGGGATCTCAAGAAGAGTAACCTCCCTTCATGGGCRACAGATTGGAGCCGTCAAAGCCATGATCTTGACATATTTGATTTCGCACTCAAAAGGAAAATCGCTGTCTACAGCAAAGGCTCTGTGCAGGACCATAGTGAAGTTGGTGAATTGCGGTTAAATGGATTTCAAATTTCCAATCATATCAAATTACTGGATGCGGACAAGAACATACCAGAATCCCACTTCCAGTCACGCTCTGGAGGCTCTGTCGAAAAACAAGCGATCCTTCGATATCTCTCAAAGCTTGGAGATTACCTTTCGTGTGGCCCTATCTGCCCACCTAGCATCTACATTGTATTGACGCGCACCGAAATCGTCTTGAGCATGAATTGGCTGCGCACTACCGTGTMATTACCAGTAGAACGWGGTTCYAAGGTCGCCGACATGCTTACAGGCTCCGGTTACGCTCTTGCGTCTGTCCAACTCGCATTCGTCGGCCACTCTCCAACCGAGAATGAAATTTCGTTCAAGGATCGACTGTTCCTAGTCCCAAGAGCTGCATCCTTGGATGACACGATAGTATCCCTTGATGGAAGTCGATGTCTCCATCTTTTGCGAGAGGAAGGAGGTCGTCGATACAAATACTTAGGCCCGATTCTTGGGGTCTCGATTGGAGATCCTGGGGTTTACGATGATATACAACTTTGCAATGAGCACTTTTGTCCTTGTGTGATTGCGTGCTGGCTTGGTCAAAGATTACCTCTCATGAAAGTAGTTGAATACATTCCAACTACAGCAGGAAGTACGGGTAAGAAATAACATCTCCTTTGTCCCTTCGGAAAAAAGAAAAAAGCAAAGGAGAATCCCTCATCTCATGCTCTACCAGCTTCTTCCGACACAAGCTTTGCTCCTCGAGCAGTCAGTGCATTGCTTGATGTACCCTCAGATATAGCCACCTAAACATCTCGGATTCTCAACGACGCAGATCAACTCAAGTCTCCACGGAAACACTCAAATACTACGCGGAAATCAATTTTTTCTCTCGATATTTACTGCAAGCAACCTACGAGCTTTGCACACGCGCTTGGTTTGGATACAAAGAATCTCGTCTACTAGTAATTGTTTAGGTCTATCTGCTCAAATTCCCAGTATATTTATTAATGATATATAATACAAACTTATTCTCGCTCTGTCGAAGGAGGGTTGCACTTTTTTTGGGGGCTTTTTGGATGAGGAGTGAGACATCATGATGTTAATCTTCATCGAAGTCTCATATGACACTAGACTATCTCTTACTCGGCGGTACTGTCCTTTTATGCTTTAACCTCTTACTTCGAAGTATAACACTTGGTGCCAAGTTGGTACACGGTCAAGTAGATGTATAGAGGTGCTATAGTTGGCTATAGACCTATAATAGTACCTATAATGAAACCACACACACTTCTTTTAGACAAAGCTTGTTTTACGCTCGAAAAAAAGATAGTACCGCCGAGTAAGAGATAACTATCAGCGATGGAGACATGATTGCATTCGTCCGCATATATGTAGTGCGGTGTAGAGATATGTAGTGCGGTGCCGAGATCTGTGATTTTGTCATTGCGACCACGGGATGGATGTCGTGGTGCGTGCGATAGGACAGAGGGCGAAAATGTATATATAGTACACAACTACGTAAAAAAAACACCATCTATTCCAACAGGTAGCAGATATCTCTCTCGTGTCTCAGATTCGTCTTGCTTTTAGTTTAATACGATATTCCTAGAATCCTCTAGTCCACCGATTCTTGTGGCTTCTTACGTACTATTCCTCTATTGTTGACTTTAATACTTAATTCCTCTGTCTCATTATTGAACCCACCTCAAGCCCATTTTCAAGTTTTGAATTTCAGGTAAGTATACTTTACATTGCTCAACGGGCCAGGTATGGAGGGTTCAGGTATAAGAATACTGAGTAGTTAGCACGCGTTATAGATGGCTAGAATGCAGTGAGAAAGTGTAGTGGAGCTACTATTTCTATCTGAACATCTATCTAGCTAGCTTAATCAATGGGAGGGAGAACGGTAGGGTATGTCTTACATACTTACCGCCCTACTATTCTCATTCCACGACTGAATCCCAATCTCAAGTCTATAGCATCTACGTCCTCATTCACCAACCATGGTTCGCTCTATCCTGCTCTCTTTCAACCTGGTTATCTACGCATACTATCCACACCATAGTACGTGACATACATCATCCATCACCCATTCCCAACGCACTAGCGCTTCCCTCCTCTCCCCGTTGCATCTCTTTTTGAGAAGGTAACGAGCCTCAATACCGATAATTCAGATACCCACGCGCCCTACAAATCAAATCAACCCCAGCCCAACCACATCAAACCAATATCCGACCCTCAACATCTCAAAACGTAGAATCTCAGCGTGTCTTATTCCGTATAGCTATTAGTAGGAATTACTAGGAAAAGTGTAAATACCCTGCGGCTATCAAATAACCACTGGTGTTTATTAAACCGCCTAGTCTTATTGGCTAGAGTCCTGGAGTGCCCTACTAAATAAGCTATAAAACTCGTAACATACCCCTTACACGAGCCCTGATTATATCTCGGAGACAGGTGGGTTTTTCGAGTAATTCCTATGGATGGCTGTACCTAACTCATCATACTGTGTTATATGATGTAATGTGATATGATGGACATACCCGGTGTACGTCCGTAAAGTGAGGTGACATAAAGCACGGAAGGTGCTAATTAATGTGGGGTATCACTAGCTTAGTGGGCTCGAGGTGGGGTCGAAAAAAGTAGCTCAGCGCTTACAAGACGATGATGGTTCGCTTAAAATATACGAGAACACGAGAATCAGATCGCGGATACGGAAATCGCTGGATTGGGCGATTTTGGAGAGTTGGAAGCCAGCTGTGTAGATGAGAGCGCTAAGAACTTATACGAACTAGGATTTCTCTTCCGGATATCCTGATAGGAAAAACAAAAGCTGAATTGGGCGATTCTTGAAAGTTGTCGATTCTGCTTTGGTAAGTATGGTGAGGAACCCACCTGTATACGAATAGATGTAAATGATCGATTTTGCCTTTTGACGACTTATTTGCCCTTTAATCTTGCAGAGTCATATTGTATGAAAGACGAGTAATGTCGCACAGCGATCGATTTCACGTAAGCGCTTCGTGACATTGGTCTCTCTCGCACGAAGCGTACTCCGTACTACTTACTGCACTCAGTATCTCGCACATACCAAATCGCCCCATCGGGCGATTTTATGTTGCCACGCCTCGAACGAGAAGTAGCATGAGGAATAAGATCATAAAGGGCGAAAGCGCTTAGGTTTCTACCCACCACGAGATATCATATCACAAAAACGGCGAAGTACACAAAAGCACAAAAGCCGCTACCCACGTTTTCTCCTGCATGCATGCTTGCATATGGAGATGAGGCTATCCTCCGGTTTGGAAGGACAAGCTTTGGAGGAGGTATCAAAGACGATACGTTCCTGAATTAAACGCTCGGAGGACGAGAGATCTTGGTAAGAGCTGTGCCTTTTTCTGATTCAGAGGTGAAACCCGTTTGTGGTGCGGTTTTGTGGAACGTAAACATCACGCAGTCTCCTGAGAGAAGCGCTGGAGGCCCAAATCGAGGCCGAGGATGTGGGGTAATCCACACCCGCAACCGAGATGTTCGAAAGGGGATGCTTTGAGGCTATTCGGAAATTATAATGTAGGTTTGAATTTGTGAAACGTTGTGTTGAGAGTGGAAGGTTCTTGTGGTGTAAGCGCTTTTGGCCTTAAAAGAGACCGTCAATATGGAGAAGTTGCGCTTCCGGTAGAAAATTGAGGCTATTCCAAGACGGACTATACCGACTCAAACCCGGACATCGTTTTCTGTTTGTTTTGACCTCATTGGTTAAGCGCTTTCGACCCCAATAGAGACCTACCGGTGTTCGCAAGGCTCGCGCAAGGAGGAGAGTTGAGGCTATTCCAACATGGAAGACTCCGACTCACGCTTCTGAAACCACTGTCTATTTGTTTTGATCCCTTAAAGTAAGCGCCTTCGACCCCAAAAGAGACCCGGGAAATGGGGATGATCTTGAGAGTACTCCGTACTCCTCGGCATGCCGAAAGTCGAAAGCCCAACTTGTAAGCGCCGAACTGTAATCGAGACATAACTCGTAACCCAACTGCCGGATCACACTCTTGCCTACGGTTATCAGCGAAATTTTAATCACTCCATGAGTATATTCTCCGATGTTGCCAACGCCTCAAAGCTAAGCGCTTCCATACAGGATGGAATCTTCTCACATCTCTTAGCACAGCACACAAGACATGTGTCTATGGTAACCTAGCACACCGCACAGAAACCCGACAGTCTGTCATAGCGCTGAGAGATTTTGAGGATGTGTTACACTCGGTTGAGATGCAGAAACCAATGGCATGACCCAGTGGTGATTGGAAATGTGGTTAATGCTCACCGGATAAACACCACCCAGAGTTCTCGGTTGTAACGTTGAGGCTTGAGAGCGGTGACTAGAAGTCGAAGAATGCGGAGATCTCCAGATTTGATAGTGTCGTGTCCTTCAAAAATATCATTTAGCAGGAATCCAGAAGCTTGAAACTGCATAATGCGTAAATATGCATATCGTAAAGCGGAAGCCATCGCGATGTCTTTCCTCTGATGTTTTCCCATCCTCGACCCAAGCGCTAACATGAAGCATACAAGCCACTCTTGAATTGTCCTGCCAGGACACGTTGCTGCACGAATTGTTGGCTTGCCTGCCAATGAAAGGCTGAGAATATCCCCGCCACCAACGTTGAAGACCCGACGACCATGATCCCCATGGTCTTCACAGGAAGCTTCCCCTGGAAGGTGGCAAGCGTTAGACGAAGATACTGCAGCATTTGCCACCCCCAATAGAGAGGGGGCCAAAAGTAGAAACCGACAGATTGCGCTGCTGTGCTGTGCTGTGCTGTGCTGTGCTGTGCTGTGCTGTGCAAGTACTGTACAGTATCTTCCAGGCGATGGCATCGCAGCATGAATGCGACTCTGCGAAGCACCAGATTCAATGCGGTGATCCTCCTTACAGTGCAGACGCTTCTGCTGATTGATCCAAGCGGCCAGTAAAGTGACCAGTAAAGTGACCACTGACCACTGACCACTCGTTGCGCTCGATATGGCACTGGCTGAGTGCACCTCAAGTGGGTTTGACCCRTTCAGCTACTCTCCTCACTACCCGGGCCGAAGCGCAATGTATTCTTGAGGTTTTCCCACCTCCACGGAGAGTTGGCTTGAGGCATATTGTGATTTTTGAGGTTGTTGATGACGAGGTCTCAATTGACGGTCTTCTCGTGAATCGATGCTAGGTGGACCTCTTTTCTCTTGAGTGTCTGTCCCATCTCGCTGTATGGAGTGGTGACAGAACTGCGCAGTTGCCATATTCGTACTTCCAAGTCTATAGTCGCACCTGCTACTACGTATACGGAGTAGTGGCTGTTCTCCACAGTCAAAGGGCCCCCAATGGTTTGCACGTTTTGGTGGCAAGGTGTGATGAGAAGAATATGCCGAAGTCGAATGGTGGTTGGAGGTTGGAGGTGGGATGGAGGAAGCGAATAACGAACAAGTGACTGCTGGGTGGTCAGGGCGGAGGTGTCCGGGTCCGGGTAGTGCGGCGATTGCACATCGGATAATGATATAGCCTCCCCTACCAAGTGATATAGCCTCCCCTACCCCACTTGACTATGCCCGAAAGAGATTTTGCCAAACCCGTGGATTTGTAAGGGGAAAATAATCGTATAGGGGAGACAAGTAGAAAGGCGCGGAACCTTGGAATACAGCTCGCTGTCGCTCCCTCGCCGTCGCTTAATAGTATATAGATGCTTTAGTGTTGTGAAAATTAAATTGATTGATTGAATTAACTAATTGTATCGCTAGGAGCTTGGCACGTAGTCAAACATGTTATCCTTAGGGAGTTGTGTGAGGTTATTCCCAACTCTCTAAACACTGCTATTCGCTGTTCCTATCAAGTTGTGCCCACTGTCATATCTAACTGTCGGTCGATTATTATATGTAGGATTGTACGTGTTCGGCGGAAGTGGAGGAGGCAAGGCCTGGAACAACTGTACGCGGAGTAGCTATTGTGATTGACAACACTAAGAAATATATATACTATTAGAGCGAGGGTTGTAGGAGAGCTACAGCGAGGTTCAAAAAATGTGGAATGTTAGTAAATGTGTACTTCTACGAACTGACGCGTTTTACTATGAGAAGCGACGCGACGATTCAGCACTAGACATCCCTCCACACCGCTCTCATATAAGTGGGGTAGGGGAGGCTATATCACTTGGTAGGGGAGGCTATATCATTACCCTGCACATCAGACGCATGATTGGCGCTTGTCAGGGCACAAAGAGGCCTCTGCAGTGGACATGACAGGCCTCCCAGGTCTCGTCGCCCTCTGAAAACGCGTATCTGGACCCCAAGACATCACATTCTCCACCACATTCATCATTCAGAGTCAACATCACCTTCTTGATCGATCGCATTGGATCGGATCCTCAGTTCTCCATAAAATCGAGCTTACGCAGGAGAGACTGCAACTCGTCTGAAAGAGCGCAGCGAACAACAGCGTTCGTGTGACATGACGCTCCGCTGGGCCACTGCCGTGGAGGCTTTTGTTCGCTACGCTCTGAATAATAACAATACCTGCCCAGGTGGGTGGAAGAGACATACTGCACCAAGTAGCAATCCCAATTGGAAAGTGGCGTTGCTTTTCATCCGCTTTCCAGCTCTTTTGGCTCGTTAATAATAATGCAATTGATAATTGGAAGCCAGTCGCTGGATGCAGGTGCTTGCAGGGTACCTCGCATCACACCTCAGTTCCCCCTGCCATGTTCCCCTGCTCCTGCTCCTTTGCTGCTCCTGCTCCTCCCCCCAGTCGAGTGCACATCTTCACACCTGCATCAAGACAGCTCAACTCGTTCGTTTCCCCTGCTGCCGAAGATGCCAAGCGGCACACCAACAAAGCGGAAAGCGGGTGAAGATCTCAACTACGACTGCGGAGAAAGACTTATCTCATCCGCGATGCCCTCCATCTCGCACTTGCAATGCACTTAACACTCGCTCTCGCACTTGCACTTGCACCTGTGTGACATCTGCACATACCAAGGTATGACTGTGGAGTTCGTCTTTGTGCTTCCATCGCTCAACAACCTTCGACGTCGACTCGCTCTAACGAAATAGACTTGATCGTCATGTGCTTGAACTTGTAACGACCATCGTACTCAGATCGCAGCTGCTTAGAGGACCGACAATCTGTATATAGAATCTTGCCGGTCAAGGTTCCTGCCGTTGTGCTCCGCCGCCGGGATCTAGTAATACTCAACAAACCTTCGATATCCTGATATCCCGATATCCCGCTCTGGAGAAGAAGAACCCTTTGGAAACATCACCATCGTTACCACCCATCACGGGACTCGACCGTCAAGATGCGGACGTCTCTATCACCTGCGCTCGCTCTCGTTACCGCATTCACATCATCAGTATCAGCCATTCAAGCACTGACGAACTCACCATGTGCGATACAATGCGGGAATACGTTGGGTTCGACCGTTGGAACCGATATTGAATGTCTCGATTCAAAATTCAACACGGGTGTGGGAGCCATCTTTCAGGGCTGTGTGGGATGTCAGATCACAAGCAAATATCAAGATCCAATTACTAAACAGACGGATTTACAGATGGCATTATGTGAGTTCTCTTTCCTCACTTGCGACACATATCGGTGCTGATGGGTTCGATAGATAATATGAGATATGCTGTGAGTTGGTGTCTATTTGGATACCCAAACAACACCAACGTTGGAAGTACGCCGTGTACAATTGGGTGGGTCTTTTACTTATCTCGCAACCGTTGGTTCGATATCTGACAGTGTTTAGTTTCTCTTGTGGACCGCTAGCGAACGCTTTTGAGTTCGATTCCTTAGCAGGAAATGCTCCAACACTTGGATATTGTCCAATGTATCTCTCAACCACKGTTCACTCTTGCACCAACTGTCTAGGGTCTCAGACTGATAAGTTCTTCCTCAACAACTGTAAGATATATTCGCTACTTCGCCTCTATATTTCGGAATATAGCTAATCAACTCCACAGATGCAATTGCTCTCCAAGCAGCTTGCGAACAACAACCCGTCGCCGGCCAAACCATATCACTTGAAGGATCCGTTTTCTCACTAGTACGAGTCAACATCACCGAACCAGGCTCCAACCTCGACGACGGTATAGCTCCARGCCCAATGGGCGGTCTAACCCTCGGTGCCAAAATCGGCATCGCAGCCGGCGCCCTCGTAGTAATCCTCGCCATCACCGGYTTCTGCATAATCTGGAGAGGCCGCCGCAGACGCCGCAAGATCCTCGCCCAACGACAGCGCGAATCCGGCTACCAAGACTGGCGAACGCAACACAACTTCGAACAAGAAGACCTCCACGGCGGTAACCCTCTCATGACRGGAACCCCTCAAGACGGCTCCTCCAGTGCAGGAGGTTTCTTCGACTCCCCAGCCTCCACCCGCCCCCTCGTCTCTCAACGTCCCTGGCCCGTCCCACAACCACACTCAGAACGCATCCCAGAACACTATGGAGAGCGCGAAAGCCCCCTCAGCGCCGTAGGCGAGAAAGCTTATTTCTCCCCGTACTCAAGTAACTACTCCAGTCCCATCTCAGCTACCGATCAACCGCAAGGTATTGTCGGTACGTGGCCGCAAGACCGGAAAGGGAGTTTGGGTGTTGGCTCTGCGGGAGGCATGGGTAGGAGTAAGAGTATTGAGAAGGTTGTGGAGAGGGAGCCGGAGGGCGATAGAATTGAGATGGCGAATGTGCCGCCTGTGTTGCTGCATCCTGGGAATGGACGGGGACAGCCGGCGGGATTGTATTCCGAGGATGCTAGGAGGGCTGGTCCGGGACAGTTTTGAACGACGTCTTGGGATATGTATACGTCTGTTTTGCATCATGGTTTTGGATCGGTGTTTTAGCGGGTTTTTGTTGGTTTTGTTGCTCGCGATCTCGGACTTTATATTGTTGGAGGTTTGACGAGGGCATACAGAAGTTGGGGGAGCGCTACAGTACAGTATATATTGGATTGCTAGCCAGGAAGACACACAGATAGGTTTTTGGTTTGGAGGATACCCCCGATGGACTTTCGAGTCGTCGTTTGCATGTTTACGATTTTTGTTTGGCTTCTTAGGGGATGTTGGTTGGGAATGGTGATGAATGGAAGGATGGAGGTGGGGATATAATTAGATGGGTTGCTTGCGCTGGAACTCTCAGAGGGGGAGGATAGGGGGGCTTGGAAGGGGGATTTGGATATACGTGTGGTTCATGTGGAAGGTATCTACCGAGACAGTAGTTAGGTGAATCGAGGTTGGAGAAATCATCGAATTCTCATCTCCGAATCATCGATCTTTGGAAATCATCCACACTCTGAGCATATGTCCCTGCCCTATCTCTCCTTATCTGTCTGCCCTTTTTCATTCTCTCATTGCAAACATCACATCAGTATATTAAATGATTTGATTTGATTTGAGGTCGGTTATCACGTCTGAAGGCAGGCAGGCCCCTTATTCCTCGCATATCAGTCTGAGTTGTTGGAGCCTCAAGTATTTTTGGATTGCGCATGCTTGGGCGTGTGCGAGCGGGCAGATGGGGAAACGTGGGTGCTATGTTTTGCTTGAAGGACAGACGGGTGGGTGGAGGTGTGGTAGGCGGAGAGGGAAGGCTGGATAAGCTGATGCTTTGCATAAAGGCTGGAGGATGATAGGGTGGGAGGTGCAGGGTAGGGTAGGAGTGGAGAATTTATCCGGTACCGAGTAGACTTTTACCGTTACCATTACCAGCTTTGCCGTTATCTACGCCGTACACACTTGAATAACCAGTACTAGTATCGTTACCTGACAGTACTGTTTCTGTCGCTGATCAGTAGTACCTTCCGACACTAGGAAACAAATACACATCTGATCAAATAACAAGCAGGCAGGAATTACTAGCCGGCAAGCTTTGAAAGGTCAGTTCCTTATATCACTTCTCTTTGATACAGTTTACATACCACCCATCGATCTCCTCAAGCGTCCGAAAGTCATCTTTCAAAACTCAACCCAACACACGCAATTCGTCCCTCTTTGACCTCATCCGCCCACCTTCTCCAGCTACTATATCTCAGCATGTCTACTAGGTACTTACCTAAGTATCCATCAAACCCTAAGATCCATCCCGCTTCCGAATATATCTCAAGCTTAAACCACATCCACCCCCCCCCCTACTCTTCGTTAAACACGCTAGCTAGCGAGCGAATAAAGACAGTTTCCTTCCTTGCTTATTTCGATAAATTGATCATTTCATAATCTGGTTCCCGGGTGCAAGATTCGGCTTGGAAGATGTCGTGACACCACAGCTGGTTTCGTAACCGAAGAAACAGAGCATGTATTTATACTCGCTTGCTTACCAACCCGCCACACCGGGTTCGATGCATGGGCTGGAAGAGCTGGAGATACAATGAAGCACCACCAAGCCAGACACGGCGACTCGCACACGTTGCAAGCGATCAGGCATTTTGGGCGATGAAATGGTGCAAGAAGCCTTGAGGATATTGAAGTTCCGTGGCACGTCGGGGAGGTTCTGGTACTCGTACCCCTAGGTTGAAATTATAGATTCTTACCCGCAGAGATGAGGTGCGCCGCTTAGAATTGCGGACACGGGGATGTGGGATGTGCGAGTCGTCAGTGTGCTGTACATCTGAGCGAGAGGATGAGAGCGCGTGGAAGAATGCTGAAGGCTGTTGGAATAGACGACGTCCATGCCGGGTAATGGATCGTAGGACGATGTAGTGGAAACCCGGCTGGGAATACGGAGAGAGTGTTATGTATGACTGATATATAAAGTGCTTACCCAACGCGTCTGTGCAACTACCGGCAGATGGAAACCGCCGCGGAAAAGAACGCGAGACAAGGTACGGGAGGGGATGGTGAGTGGTGGTTAGTGTACTTTACTAGGTTGTATACGGAGGCTTCATGTTGTGGTGGAATCCGTATAGTAAGTGCGATTCGCACTTTTGAGATGGGCGTGGAGAGGAGAGTGAGGGAGGGGGGGAGAGAGGAAGAGGGAGGGATGTATTTTGTTGAGATGGGGGAGTTAGGGTGTGGAGTACGTACGATTCGCACGTTTGAGATGGGAGTRGAGAGAAGGGAGAGGAAGTATGGATGTTGGACTAGTAGGTAGGTAGGGCAGGTGATGAGAGCCGAGGAATATTTTATGATGCTGAGAATCGATGCAGTAAGCGAAGTGAAGCAGAATTAGCAGCCAAGAAGATCTATCGGCAAGCATGCTAGTTCGTGGAGATTATACTTGCCGAACAGGAGCGGAAAACTGCACTATACGGCATTTGTACGACAGCCAGCCAGCATGTTTTTCTTGCTTTCACTCCACCACATATCTATATCCACTCGACTCAGAAGCCGCTGAACAAGTACACAACGAAATGCTCTCTTTCATCATACCGCGCACTTAACTCATTCTCCTGTCTGCCATCTCACATCTCTCATCGACCACTCACTCACACTTCTCTGCCTACTCACCCAGCGATTCCACGAACCAGGCTCACATCCTCGCTACTCGTAACAGTCACCGTAACACAAAATCCGGAGTCTTCCTTGTCCTAGGCGCGCGTCGAGTTGCGTGGGCCATGGAGAGGTTGTGTAACCTACCTGCCCTCGCGCTACCCTATCCGAATGCAGAGATAAGGAGGGTTGGAATCATGACTGTCATGTGCATAGTTAAGCGCTTGGAACTTGGAAGAGGTGGAGTCATGTGAATTGAAGGATGGGCCTGGATTTGAATGGATATGGGAGGTGAAGGTAGGAGTGTAGAGCGGGGAGGTAGAAGTAAAGGGAAGGTAGAGTGAAATACTATGGATTAGTGAAAAGACACTTTATAAATACTCCAAATCTGTATCAACATCTCCGCGCGCTGCCACCCATCTCTCACTCTCCGCAGACTAGACCGGTACTTCCTCTAACACTCAAGTACCTTTAATTTTCCCGTTCTTATCGGTCCAACACGACCTCACTCAGAAGTTAATCGCCACCTCCAACCACCAACCCTTCGCCCAATCTCCCCTCACACCACCTCCATCCCCCACCACCTAACCATCCTAACCACAGCCCCCAAACCCGCCGTCGTAACTGCGCGACATTTTCTGCCTTACCTGCTCACTTCCGTGCCTGCTTGATTGCCATCCAGCAGCGTCCACCAGTAAGAACCGAAGAAGTGTTTGCCGAGCAGGGGTGGTGTTGGTGGCTTTCCCTCAGCGCCACCGGCTGCGAATATGTGATGGGATATTCCGACGGCTGCCGACGGGAGAGGATTGGAGTGTATTGTACCTAGGATTCCTGCGGCAGAAGATATATTCATGATGGATGAGGATTCCGTTGGTATTCTGTTTCAGATCTGTTTCTTTTGATATGGTAGGTTGATAAGTAGAGGATCGKTGATGTCGAAGGAGGGTGTTTACTTGTTGGTGGAGGCTTTGCTGATCAGTTGGTTGGGCGGATGGTGAGGATCGGTGAAGAGTTTGTCGGTGTTGGTATGATGTTGGTGGAGAGGGGGTGTTTGAGATAGAGCCACCAACATGATTCGGGGCCGTAAGCTTGGACAGATCATGAGATGTGGTTTTGAGTGTGAGAGATAAGTATTAATGTACCGATGTACCGATGAATCGTAGTATTGAGGGTAAGGAAGTGAAAGGGACGATAACTTAATGGGAAAGAGTGAGGGCATGGATATCGTGGAAATCATAAAGTTGATCAATACAATCTGACTCGCTTCGCTTCCCGCTAACAATGCCCGCCTGCCTGTCTGCCTGCCTGCCTAAGTATATACCATCTTACTCCTGAACTCCATCCAAAGAAACCGCGAAGTACAAACGCCAGACATATCCAACATAATTTGACCATAAACAATAAGGTATAGGTATAGTACTCCCCTCCCAATCCAATCCTCATATAGCCATCCAATCTCCCAACTCCTCGCTCGCTCAGAGATAACAGTATATTTCTCTCGGCGAGCCTTACCAGAGGCTATCCTCGTTCTCACTCCCCGGCTCATGAGGACTCCACTCCTTCTTCTTAACCTTCTGCTGTCCGCGTCTCCATCTCTCAAGCGGTCCAATAACCTCACCGCGTTCCTCACGTTCTTTCCTTTCGCGCTCCGCAAGTTCGAAATCACTGCGTCCGTGGGCGGTGCCTTCGCTAGCCGGGGATGTGAGCGTGTGTTGCCCTACGCCTGTGGACTTCTGTGCAGTTTGGATGCGTGGTGGATTGCGTGGTGATATGCGAGCTGGCGGGAAGTGCGTTGATGGTGGAGAGGGTAGGGTAGTTGAGACTAATTTTGGCGATTTGAGATGGGAGGGATATTCTGGGGATGATTTCGCGGATGGGAGGGGGGACATGGAGAATTGAGTTGAGTGGCTTCCTGTAGGGCTCGTGGGGATGTAGGCTTGGTGCGTAGGCATCGCTCCACTATTCGGTGGGCTTCCCATTTTTGGGACT
This sequence comes from Chaetoscypha palmicola, assembly GCA_003988945.1. NCBI lineage: Eukaryota > Fungi > Ascomycota > Leotiomycetes > Helotiales > Helotiaceae > Chaetoscypha > Chaetoscypha palmicola. The sequence goes on along the minus strand of QYAH01000316.1, from coordinate 17,911 downwards.
GTGTATTGCTGTGAAGAGGGCGGTGGGAGATTTTGAAGTTGTTGACCTTGCCAACTTCCTTTCCTCTCTTTCTCGGTCAACTCTTGGTCTTGAGAAGGACCACGCGAGTGGCTGCCCGCTATGAACTGTAATGGTGCTGCATTGATTTGTGGGCTCGCGTATGGGTTACCATACGCGCCTGCGTTGGGAGATGTGATATTTGGAGCGCCGAATCTTTCATCGAAGCCGGAATTTAAGCCTTTCATATGTCGGATTCTCCGTTTGCGGGAGTAGAARTACAGGAATACTAGGATGGCGACTATGAGGGCACATACGCCGACGGATATTCCGACTATGGCGGCTTGGGTGAGGCCTTTTTTGGTGTGGGTTTTGGGATTGTTGGGGTTGTCGCCGGGGAAAGTTGCTGTTAGTTCGCCCATGGTGAAGACACTGGATGAGAGACCGATCATGGTTCCTACTGGCGGCTGTTGACTACAGGCTCCTTTTAGTGCTGCTACGACTGTATATAGTTGTCAGTACTTTTCTCATAATTAATCACGGATAACATACAATTCGAGAGGTAAACCTCGGTAGCGCCCGATTTAAGGCATTGAATACATTTCGATTCAACATTGCCCATCATAGCATGGTCAGAAGCCGTGCAATACGCATATGTACTTTCGTTTTCCGGCTCCAAATTTGCATTTCCAATTGCCGGTTTGAGAGGACCACATGCCGTTGATGTCGAGCATGGTGTGGATATTGAGTCAGTATTGTTGCGAAACTCGAAAAGACAAGTGCTTAGGGCATAACGCATGTTATCTTCGAGCAGTAGTCAGTACAATTATTAGTAGCCAGGAGCGTAAACTTACAAGTAAACCATTTCTGATCATCACCATCTTGCCCCGAGAAAGTGCTGTTCTGCAAGCAACTAAGGCATGACTTGAACTTTTGCCCGACAATTGTAGTGTTGAACGAAGTATCCTGGCACATTACTTCGTCGCCAGAAGTGCTCAAAAGGTTGGGATCCGCGCTATCTGAGCTTTGTGCGCATATTGCAGAACATGGTGAACCTGGMGTAACTCTTATTCCTAGCACGTTGTTTGCYAGGAGAAATGTCGAAGCGATCGAAATAACGCGCCGGAAACCCATACTGAATTCTATCCTTCCACGCGAGATATATCCACAGATTCGCAACGAGCGCGAAGAACCATTTGAGAAATCAGGGCCACAGCCTCGGCCGCGAAGACAAGAGTAGCGAAGTGTCGAAAGGGCAGCAGTAGTAGCAAAAGTGAAAGCTCCAAATGCTAACAAATACAATACAAGATGACGAATGCCGTCATATCACCCTCTTAACAAAATGGTGAGATGTTTCAGAGGAAAGAAGTGTATGGAAATAGAAAAGCCACAACTACCTTTGGGGGCTACGAAAGACATATATGAGGACACAACGTAGAAGAACGGCTTGGAGGTTGCAGCCTCCACAAGCAGCCTTCCGCAGAGAAACTTCAGGGAAGAGCACCGAGCTAAATGTTGGTGTACAGCAAGATTGTCTGTCTATCATAGCGTTGCAGTACTATTTCCTCTCTCATTCCACCACTCACGGGCTATAGGCAAAGCCAACAGTTCGGCTTGTCGCCCTGACCAGAGCCTCGGACTCAGAGCCTAGCGAGTTAAGATGAGGATGAGAAGAGATGTGAGGGTTCTGCCAGCGGGATCCCTCCAGCCAACATTGTTTGCAGCGAGGAGTACCCAATAGGAGGCTGGGTATGTTGATATGCATCGGCACGGCTGACCAGAAGCCAACATTCGGTGTAGGTGACGAGCCTGGTGAGGACCAGACCTGGCCTGTCCGCTCTGCCCAGGCCAGACCTGCTCGAGTTCGAGTATGGTGTGGAGTACTCCGTAGGTAGCCTCGAGTAGCTTTCGCTCCCATACCTTGAAGTCAGTCAGATCATCAGTCAGCAGCAGTGTTCCTGCAGCCGGCTTGTTTTCGAATAAGCGAGGCAGAAGTGTGTAACTATTGGCTGAAGAAAACCAAACATATTAATGTTAAGCGCTGGGGAGTTCAGGCTGTTGCCGCGATCCTGGTCATCGCGTCTTTCATGCATACAACTCTATCGGCTCAACCATACAACAGTGGCAGCCGACCTGCCGACCTGCGTCGATATCCGAAAGGGTGCAAAGTGGCAGTGGCAGTGGCGATCACAGGTTGAGGGCTGCTTCGTATATGGCGGRCGTAATCTTTCTTGCCGTTTTGTGTCACYATGATCCTGTATGAATTGGGCAAGCTGAGGTTYATCAATCGAAGTGTTGATAAGTAAGTACGTGAGTGAGTTCAAGCGATAGTYTTACTGCCGTTAGGATTCTCGCGGTCCCATCACGACTCCCATGTCACCTRGTGCACCTCCACTACTTCTACTTCGAAGTATAAGGTTCATCTYAGAATCAATGCCGCGSATAACGTTCTGTCGAAAGAGGAAGGCGGCTGCGCTTAACGTCTTATCGATATTCTCAAAAGCCCCCTATCAGCAAGGGCGGAGAATGTCTGGAACCAGCATTAAATCCGTCAACGCGCAGTGAACCGTACAGTCGGGACCATGAGATCCTTCGATGCTCGCCGAGGAGGTTGAGTACCTGGCAATACAAGAGAGTCTTGCACTTGGAGGAGGCTGATGAAACGAAAACATGCCGGCCATCTAATCGGTCTTGGAAGTTGGAAGTCATGACTTGCGATTGTCTAGGGATCATGGGTAGGGCATGCTATCTTCCACGTCCCCAAGAGGCGAGAAACCTATACTGGCAGCACCGTCTCTGCCTCAAAATCACAGTCTGGTTGCTCTGTGTCTGTATATAGTCTCGCTGGAGCCATCGATTTACCACTCTCCATGGAGGTGGGAGGTGGTAATTGATAAGGTTGACTCGGTTAGTAACGATCCCGGAATAATGGTGAAACCGGGCCGAGCACCAACATTAGGCCCAGAAGAACCCGAAAGGGCTACCTACCTATAGTGTAAGCCAAGTCACGTGACTGTTCTCCCTATGTCTACATCACCTGACTAAACTTGGAGATGTCCGGCCCACCTGCACCCGGGACAACTATACAGTTCATCTTGGATATCTTTTGGTAGGATGCAGGGAGTAATTACCTCGTTGAACAACATTCCAGCTTGCGCTTGCCCGCAATGAAGTCCCTTATCATGATACCTCCAACTACATCACCATAGAATCCTCACATCCCAGGAAAACGATGTCGTTGTGCGACATGTCTGGAAGATGCAGCCCAGGGAGCCAATCACTATCTACGATGCAAGCCTTCGAGTGCGGAAACCTCCGTAGGGCTTGAATRAGGGCACTGTTYCAGTCCACTCATTTGTATGTATATGTAGGGATGGTGYCCAGCTACYTCAGACTTCCAGGTTCAACACTCTGCGTTCCACTATGACAACAAGTTATCCAGCTCGTCGATTGATATCAGCTTGGTCCATGACCATTTCAAGGATTTCGAGGGCCCGTCTCCGTCACGAAGCGCTATATTCGAGGTGACGCCGATGGGCCCTTTTGATCGACCATGGCATCTCTTCAGTGGCGCTCGAAGTACCATCATAGAGCATTTTTCCCCCTCGCAATGTATCGGCGAGTTCTCGAAGAAACGYACTCGAGCTGATCGCGCGAAAGAAATAAGTAGAATCTCTATAGCCTCGGAGCCCACAAGACACATTTTTTCCATGGCACAGCAGAAAGCTCTAATGACAGCAAAGTGGACGAAAGACGAATCGAACAGGATATGYATCACCGGATCCAAAACCACAAGAAAACCCACACTRGCTCCTCTTTGCTTTGAGCTTACTTTMCYACYATTCAAATTTCTTGTGGCTGACAATGGGGTTTCTGAAAATCATGCGAAAGACAATGCAGCGAGTTTCGTCTCTGATATTATTCGACTCTCAGTCGACTTACTACAAGATGCAGTCGCTGTGGTATATAATGGGGACTTTAAGTTGATATACGAGCTCCACGATGCGGAACTATTCTCTTTATGGACTTCTTCTGACCAGTGGGTTTGCTCATCAAGAGATTGTATATGCTTACATACGTAAGTGTTTCTAATTCCCTTATGATCTTCCCCACTTTCTGCTTTACGCACYTGTTTCTATATCTGAGGCGAATCTCATCGAGATACGAACATTAACTCCGTGCTGTACCTCCATTCATACAGATTCCTAGCTGATAGTCATATAGAGGAAGCCTCGCGAGTTACGGAACGTATCGATCCCTCTGACATTTGAACGAATCCGAGATCATTGCCTAATGATTATAGCAAAACCACATGGTGGTATATCTACCACAGGCTGGAGGGCAATTATGGGGCTCGATTGTAATGYYGAGTTCTTAAACAAACCACTCAGCTATTGGGCTGCTCAGTTTGATATCAAATGYCCATTAAATGATCTTCTCATCTTCCAGATAGAGCGGAAAATGAGGGGAAATGCTGAGGCCACTCAAGACTACTGGGACGCGAAAAACTCGGAAAGACGGAGTCGTCGATGATGACGAGTGTTGCCAAAGCAGACGCGATAAAAACCATTGGATACGTACGAGAACGACAGATTGATCGGAGATGTGACGGGAGAGATTAGCCAATGGAACAGAGAATCCACATGAGAAAAACGCATCTGCCCGTCTACGAGGAGCTATTTATCATGAGCTTCGCGAGCACGAGCATCGCTATACCTCTGGACATGAGAACCATAAAATTACCAGTCATTAGCACATAATTTTGCAATCATGAGTCACATTGAAAGAGCATTACTATCGTCAAGTCGAACATCCTCTACAGCCACTTTCCCAACCGCCCGCGGACGCGCCATTTTTGTGACTTTAGTTCTCAATAAAAATGTTTACAATGCCTCCGAAATATGTAAGCTTAAAGTAGCATCCTTCTTCGTCTGAGGACTTGTGATTTAGGACCAACGGAATCGTTATTGGTAACTTCTATTATTATACTACTTGACTAGACAGATCGGGCGTGACTACGATCCGCGAGGTCTTCAAATATGGAGAGAGCTACGATGACATTGCTTAAGAACTCAAGATGGATAGGTATCTTTAGAAGTCCACAATACTAGCCTACAAGAAGCTCTTAGAGTGAGGATAACGCATCGAGCTTTTGGCGTGGGAAGATCATAAGTCTATCTCGCGGAAGAATGTACAATCTAGCTTTGATCACTCCGGTAGTATAAAGCGCTAATCGATATTGTTGGAAAAAATCATTTTCCGAAGCTTAACGTGATACCTCAGTTGGCTACAAATGCAGGGCTAGCTACAAAGGAAGACATTTATTTCAAAAATGTAACACATATCCTACTTCCTCAAAGTGTAGATCATAGCTTAGTTGCGTAGCTCAGACAGCAGAAGACTTGGACTCCTAGACCCCAAGCGTGCCCAAAGCTGTATCCATTTTCGAGCTCATGCACGAAGCCTTGGATTGCATTGATCACTGATGATCTGATCATAAAGATCAGGGAGAGGGGCGGAATCTCATTGGCGCGTGGAGTGATTTTGCAGATAGAAGTGTGCGATATATGTTACTGTTAACCGGGCGAGGAAGTGATGTTAGCTCGAACTGCTTAACGAGATGCAACCGAGAAGCTCAAGATAGGCGATTGGTGAAGGTGGGGCACTCCACGTGATTTCAGATACAGAACTAATTGGTACTAGCGCAGTTCGCCCACGAATTTTTAGCTTCGCTTCGGCAAAAATTAAGAGCTCGAGAAAGATTTCGAGTCTACGCAGAAATCGACAACTTCAGCACAACGCGCACGATAGCCAGAAAGACACACGAGCCTTTTGACTTCTCCAACCGTCAAAATGGCCATGGTAGTTGCGCAGAAAGAGGAAGACTACACCATCAAGCCGGAAGCTACAACTCCTGCAGTTGACACTAGCTCATGGCCGCTGCTGCTCAAGAATTACAACAATTGTATGGCGCAAATGTCTCAATTACCTGGCTAAATTTGCTGATAAGCTTCTAGTACTTGTTCGCACTGGACATTTCACCCCAATTCCAAATGGATGTACCCCTCTCAAGCGCGACCTTAAATCCTATATCAGCTCTGGTGTCATAAATCTTGACAAGCCCTCCAACCCCTCAAGTCACGAAGTAGTCGCGTGGGTGAAGCGCATGCTTAGGTACGGATRTTTTGTTTTAYGYAGAAGATAGTTGCGCTAATCTTACTATAGAGTCGAGAAAACCGGCCACAGCGGTACCCTCGATCCAAAAGTTACTGGATGTCTAATCGTCTGTATCGATCGCGCGACAAGACTCGTCAAGTCGCAACAGGGAGCAGGAAAGGAGTATGTATGCGTTATCCGATTACACGATAAGCTTCCAGGCGGTGAAGCACAATTTGCACGAGCTCTCGAGACTTTGACCGGTGCTCTCTTCCAACGACCTCCATTGATATCTGCGGTCAAACGTCAATTGAGAATCCGAACCATCCACGAGAGCAAACTGTACGAGTTTGATAATGACAGACATTTGGGCGTATTCTGGGTTAGCTGTGAAGCAGGAACATATATTCGTACACTTTGTGTTCATCTAGGTCTCCTTCTCGGGGTTGGCGCACACATGCAAGAATTGCGAAGAGTAAGAAGTGGTGCCATGGACGAGAATGTTGGTATGGTCACTCTGCATGATGTTTTGGATGCACAGTGGATGCAGGATAATACCCGGGACGAGTCCTACCTGCGAACGGTAATTTCGCCTCTGGAGACTCTTCTTACGACCTACAAGAGAATTGTTGTCAAGGATAGCGCAGTCAACGCTGTCTGCTATGGTGCGAAGCTCATGATTCCTGGGTTGTTGAGATATGGTAAGCTCTTTGCCGAATTCGTGAGACCGACAGCAGCTAACAAATATTACAGAGGCCGGCATTGAGGTCCACGAAGAAGTCGTATTAATGACCACCAAGGGAGAAGCTATTGCTCTTGGTATCGCTCAAATGTCTACTGTCGAACTTTCGACTTGTGATCACGGGGTTGTCGCGAAGGTCAAGCGTTGTATTATGGAGAGGGATCTTTACCCAAGAAGATGGGGAATGGGTCCAGTCGCCTTGGAGAAAAAGAAGATGAAGTCAGACGGCAAGCTCGACAAGTACGGCCGACCAAACGAGGCCACACCGGCCAAGTGGAATAACGAGTACAAAGATTTCAACGCCCCACTTGATGGTTCAACTGCCACTCCAGTCGCCGAGATCGCATCTAAGGAAGACGTTGCAGCAGCCCCTGCAGTCCCAGCTGTGGATGCCGATGTATCAATGATGAGCAACGGTGTGAACGACGACAGCAAAAAGCGGAAGCGCCACGAGGGCGAAACCGCCGAGGAGAAAGCCGAAAGAAAGCGAAAGAAGAAGGAGAAGAAAGAAAAGAAAGCGAAGAAGGAAGGCAAGAAGGCCGCCGAGAGCGACGACAGTGAATAATGAACTTTCAGATTAGCACGAGTTGGGGTTGGAATCCGGGATAAGGACTTCCTCGATCTTGCATAGTTGGCTTTGGCGTTCATCGTGATGTATCATACTTGCTGCAGGATATTTGCAGGGTAGGCCAAAAGGCGTTGTATAGGGAATTCGCTTTGCAAAAGTATGAAAATTAGATATCAACGCTCTCCAGATCACGGAATCACGTCAGTGTGAATCAAATCGGGTATCAGAAATAGAAATTGAGATTGAGGCTCAGTAGTGTTGGCGTTGACATGATAGATATCGCTAACAGTTCACTTAACACAACCAGCGATTGATAGCAATCATCTGCGCAGTGCGAGCTAAACTACGATATTCAAGCCGAACAGAGCCGTCACTGACTCTAAACCATGAGCTTACAGAGGTCAAGTTCTTTGAATTCATCCACCGGTCTCCACCTCCATAATCTCAGTTTCTCATACATGTTTCCACTGCTCAACTACCCAACAGGGTATCACAGAATGATATACAAACGTCCGCTCCCAAAACGCCCCTCAGATGCATGTCTAGCAGAACTACAGACGCCATGATGTATCTTTCCATTTCAAAAACTTTATTCCGGCGGTACCAAGTTGTTCTCCCATGCCAATCCCACAAACGCCGTTTCGAAAATGCTAATGGGCCCCGCGTTAAGATACGCTCCGCTCAATCTCTTTTCTGTACCACTTCGAACCTTCATCCATCTGTTCGCGGATTCTTCTCGCGCGCTCGAATAGCGCGTTATCSTCATCATCGTCCATGCCGGCAGGACTTTTGGGCGAGGTGCTGGCTGACCCAGCCATCACTGCATGCGCTCTTCTTTTCAATCGCTGGATTTCTTCGTCTCGCTCTGAGCTAGTTCGAGATATGTTCAAATGACTCATTGAATTTGACGGGCCACGACTTGTTGACGAAGAGTGCCTGGATTTCGATGGCGTCGAGGGAAGCCTCGATATTCCATCTAAAGAGCTTTTCTGATGTACTATGTCCCTCGCAACTGAAGATGCCAGTGGTGTCCCACCTGGTAGTGTCGATATGCCTCTTGCTTTAAGTCGGAAATAATCAGTTTGCACTCCGCTCACTTGGCGCCGATTGTCATCTTGGGTTCTATAATTGGACATGAGGTGGATCCGAGAACCACCAGTCAAGTACGATGGGTCTGAGAGTAGGGAGCGGCGAAGTGGATTGTCCGACTTTCCTCTCTTATGCCTGCTCAAGACAGAGTCGTGGCCGTCAGAACTCTTCTCAGTGCGTCGTCTTTTGCTGCCAGATGCCGAGGGTGTTTCAGCTACGATAGTGCTGAGTTCTTGCCGAGAGTCGTGTACTCCATCTAAGACGCCCGTGGCATCAAGRAGGCTTTCCAGACTAGCCCTTCGCTGCGAGGTAGTCGATGCTTTGAAGTCAGCTGCAATGTTTGCTGATTGTGCTGCTTTGAGTGCCCGCAGGTTTTCCGCCATATCCCGTCGCGCTTGACGAGCTTCCCTTCCTCTCCGTTTCAGCCGCAAGCGATGTGCCATGGCCCGCCATTTATGAAAGTACTTGGTGGCTATTGAGCGGTACCTGAATGCATCTGCCTCTATGTTCATTGACCGCTGTTCTTCCTCGACTTTGCGCTTCGCCTCCTCCAGGCGAAAGGTATTGACCGTCTCTCGTAGAATTTCCTCAACGGTGAAGGAAGTGAACTGATCGACAAGGCCTTCCTCGCCAACGGCAACCCACATGGTAAGGGCCTGAAGTTGAGATTCTCTATCAAATTGGCGAGGGATATCCGCAACATTTGAGGTACCAGCCGAGAGTGTCAGAGTGTTGTTTATATTAGAGATTGGAAAGGAGGTAGGTGCAGACTGCGAAAATGCTGACGGTGCTGTTTGTCCTGAGTTGGACATTGAGGGGGTAGTTGCTGGTGGATTTGGTTGAGCTACGGGCGGAGGATTGGACGACCGTGGCCAACTTTGTCCATCCGCAGCCAACCCGTTTGGAATCGACTGCTCCATCGAGGATGAATGATCTTCTGCAGAGAGCGGTTGAAATATCATACGTTCCGCAGGGACCGATGGTATATTTGCCTCCTCTGTATGAAGTGATGTAGAGGCCGGAGGAAATTGAAATGGTGTTAAAGCCGATTGAGACGACTGCTCTGTCACCAATTCAGACTTTGTTGCTACGGGATTAGGGAAGAGGGAAGCTAATGTCGCAAATGATGAAGGTACATTCGGCTGCGCTGGCCAAGGTTGGCTGGTGTCAGAGGAACCAGTGTCTGTTGGCTGCGTGAATATAGAGGGCGATTCTAGAGATTTCGTTGTGATTGAGTTCGGTGGTATTCCCATTGGGCTAGGCAGTTTGGGCACCAAAGAGTCGCTTTCGAATGAGTTTSTCTGCGACATTCGATCGAACACAGAAGTAGGGTTCGGTAGCTTTTCGACATGTAACGGTTCGCTTTCGGGAGATGCTACTTTGTTTAGAGCAGATCGAGCTGTAGGTTTGGTATCCGCTTTTGGAGTATCGTYAGTGACAAAGAGGCTTTCTTCATCATCAGTGAGGTTATGATTGATGTCGTCGTGAGTCGTTTCGTCGTAAACGTTGGAGTCGATCGCTTGCGGGATAGTATGATTGCCTCTTTTTTGCTCAACAAGATAGTAGGAATGCGCTTGCTTCAACGGTGGGAAAGGGTCCGTGGGTTCCTCCGACTCGAAGGACAAAATGTCTTCCCCATCAAGATCTTCGAATCTCAGGCCGTAYGCCTCCCCGAATGCTACAATGTCTTGTTCGTCATCGAACCTGAGATATACATTCAGCTTGGATAGGGTCCAATCTTTGGTCTGGTCCCTCTGTTTGCGATACGACGAAAGTATTGTCTTCAAGATGAATTTGCGCGCGGCGTTGAAGTGCATTTCTGCGAAACATGCCATGGTATATGATACATCATTGTCTTCAATGATTGAGAAAAACTTTGCATATGCATTCTGGGCGACATCTGTTGCTGAGTGAGGTGTGAGAGGGCCGCGCATATCCCAAATTGTTTGTAGTGATTCAACGAGACTCAGTGCAATTTGAATGTCATCGGATTTGCTAAAAAGTTTCCAACCCCAGTCCTGTATAGTCTGGAGCATTCCTGGATGTCGACAATTGAATAAAGCGTAGTAGGCTCTGAATTCTGGCTCGTTGTGGCACTCTATATTTTGCCCATTGCAATCGTCGTAACAATGTATAAGTGAGAGAAGGGCTTTCGACAATTGTTCGACCTCTTGCTGCTCAGAGAAGTCCTCATTGGCGGGGGTTGAGATGCCATCTCTTGACATTTGGTGGAGAGAAATGACATGGAATCGAGCTATACGCTCCAGGCAATAGACTTGGTCGAGCGTTTCTGACGAGTCCATTGAGGATTGGAAAACAAAGTCTCGACGGATCGCGCGAGTGCGGTCCCAGAGGAAGTTATGAACGTTGGGCAGATTGTCTTCCTCGTCTCCCAATACTTCTTGAAACAAGTAGTCTAACGTTCTCCTCAATGCCGCAGGAGATCTAACGTCCATTGGCAAAGGGGCATCTTGCCCAGCGGCCGATCTAGCCAAGGCCTTCACCATCTTGTGCGGAGCCACGTGATATCTTCCATCTGGACCTTCTTCCTTTTCAGCGGATTTAACGTCATGCTCATTGATTCTTGTGGCCCTTTCGAATACAGGACACATATCTTCGCAAATTCCCTTGAAATCAATTGCTTCACTAAGCTTTTTGGGCTTGTCCGGGTCATCTAGCAACCCGGCCCGGATCAGACTTGCGCGAACCTTGCTCCGATAGTCCCTTGACGTCCTCCAATATGCCTCGATGGATTTTGGATAATCGGCATTGGAAGGACTTATCATTGGCCATGGCGGAGCTACTAAGCGATCCTTTTGGATAACCCTTTCTATATCTTTCGCGAGAACGCTGCTCTCAGTATTGCCAGTAGTGTGGTAGGATGATTGCGATGGGGACTTTGAAACCGAGTTCTGAAGTAAAGTTCCATTTCCATTTGCAAAGGTCTTTTTCGACGAGCCGTGTGCTGTTGCACTCGAACCTTTGGGCGACTGGAAAGCATTCGGGACACCAAACGCATTCTTATTTCGCTTTTGGGATGTCGTACTAGCCGCAGGTACTCCGAATAAGGTTGTGGTGTTCTTTGATGCCGGGGTGGAAGACGCCCCTGGAAATCCACTGCCTTTCGACGAAGCCGGCGCAAAGGAGTCGAAAGCGTTTGTTTGAGGGGTTCCAAAGCTGCTCGTCGATGGAGTACCAAATACACTGGTGGAAGGACTTGAAGAAGAAGTTTGGCCGAAACTCGTAGCTCGCTGCTCAAATGGGTTTGTGGATGGAGATCCTTTTGACTTGGTGAACGAGAAGGGGCCTCCAGAACCGGCTGTCGGGAATGAGGACYGTGGAGGAGCGCCAGATAAATTCGCTGGAGGTGTTCTATTAGGTGTACCTGAGGGCTTTCCAAAAATGCTTGGTGCTTGGGCGGTATGAGATGGTTGCGAAGGAGCGCCGAATGGATTGTTCGCTGCAAAAGGGTTCGGGGCTGAATCTTGCCGGGGCGCAAAAGGATTGACTGGGGCAACAGCTGGACTACCAAAAGATGGGAAAGCGACCGCTGGCTTTATTGCTGTATCAAAGGGATTCGTTGGCGTGGATGCGCCATTCGTCGTGTCTAGGGGCGTGTCTGCGAACCGGACTGTCTTATGACTCTGAGGACCTTTCCCACGCCCTCGTCCTGAACTATTTCCATTGACCATCGCGCCGTTCTGGCCTCTTTGCGCGCGTTTTGCAGCATTCTCTAGCCGTTCTTTTTCGAAGGGGTCGGACGTAGGAGTGTTTGATGCCGTGCCTGTAGATATATAACTTGAGCGCTTGATTCTGTTTCCCCTCCCATGATATGCGCCTCGAATAGTAAAAGGATTGGGGTTTCTCTGTTGAGCTTTTGGCCCACGAGGGATTGAAAAATCATTGCGTGACTTACTGGAGGAGCTTAAAGCTCCTCGACTCGTCGAACCGCGACCTCTTCCTCGCGAACGATTTTGTGGTTGTCCTCGCGCGCCGCGAGTACTACTGCCTGCGAGCAGCATCGTTCTTATGGTGGATCATGAGGAATGTGCGGAAGGGACGAGAAGAGGAGGTGCTTTGATATAAGCCTAAGGTCTGGTGACTACTGGGAATTCTTCTGCTATTGTGCAATGCTTTGTTATTGTCTCCAGTTTCGTTGAAGCTTGAATGGATTGGCGCTAGTGCCAAAGCGTTTTGCCCACAAGCTCGCAAGCTACGGGGTACTCACCGCCCGCAACGTTCAGAAGACTGTTTTCGTCTAGCACCACTTTCTATACCTGAAGAAATAGACTTCATAAACATTAACAGTCAAACGAAGCCACTCTACTCTGATAATACAAGTGATCATCTAGTCACAGAAAATTGTGATTGCGACTATGGACTTATGAACGAATGGGCTTTTAAATTGCCTGACGCCAGTAGTGGTAGGTATTACTCGTCAAGTATGCTTTTATTTGTACTTGCGCCGGTTTGGTATCCCTTGTATGCAAGGCTAAGGCAGACAAGAAATGAATTTTGGCTAGGTTAGATAGGATATTAACATGCCTAACACCCCCCGGTACTAAATTCCATCTCGATGTACCTTGTACGTTATAATCACAACCTACATATGTTGTTCAATTCCTGGAGCGCCAAGAACGCCTTTTCTGATCCTATCTTGCCTGCAAATGCACTATACTCAGAACGCCAACGTGCTAAAAATCCTTACACATGTTGCTTCCGTATTATGGCTGGTCCTAAACCCTTACGAACCTCATCAAGTTGTTCCATCCCGCTTTGGTATTTTCCCTTTTTGACATGCTTCTTCCCACTCATGGTATAATTGCCGAGGAAATTATCCATGATACTATCGAAATCACCTCTAACAGGACCTTGTACACTCGAAACTGAAGACACAGCGGAAATAGAAGCGTCGTCATCCATGTCCTCGTTGTATTTCTCCTCGAGCTTCTCAAACCGCGCATCCAATGTGGTCATGCCTTCAGTCCGAAACATCGATGAAGATGTCATGGAATACGTGGACGGGTTTGTCATCGCACCCTTTCTCTTTTTCTTCCTCCCACCGTTGGTCGTGGTAGTCATCATTGAGGATTGAAGATCCGATTGKGAGGGCGCAACTGGCGGATTTGACTTTTGGTCTTTCTTGAACTTACTAAAGTTTGCCATCCAATCACCATCTCCATGATCCTCGCGGTCGTCGTCTAAAACGTCAGAAGGCGGTAGAGGGCCATTCTTGTATTCTTTTGAGGGCTTTGCCGTGTCGTCRGATTCCCAACCATCTTCTTCCTCATCCCATGCCCCTTGCTCAAATTCCTCCTCCTCAATCTCCTCTCCATCCTTCGCCAATTCCCCAAATATGTCTTCGTCCTCATCGACATAGGCTTCGTCCTCTAGTGCCTCCAAAACCTCTCGCAATCTTGGATCCATGTCTGGCTGAAAACCTGCCAGCGCATCGGGTACATCTTGTTGAGCCTGATACGTAGCTTTTCGAAGATTTTTGGATGGTAGGATTTCGTCGTCTAACTCAAGTCCAGGCTTCTGCTCTAGACTTGCATCCCTCAGGGCATCTTCCAAAGTTTGCTTGCCCTTGCCCTTATTTTTCGGTGCTTGTGCTTCCACAAAGTATGCTTCACCAGATCCAGACCCAGACCCCAAGTCGCGCATGTGCTGCATGTAATCGTACTCTGTGTCATCGTAGTATACTCCATAACTCGCCGCCTCTCCTTCGTTGTCTCTTATTTGTTCGACGTCAGACCCGAGTTCTGAGGCCAGGTCACCGAGCTGCTTGACTTTGCTAGAATTTGGTACAGCGGTGGGGTTCAGAACCATGGAAGAGGCTTCTGCATCGTGGAGTAAGGGATCATTCTGAGGACGATGGACGAGAGTGAAATGATTCGCCGTCTTCTTGTCAATCCACTTCTTACGAGGCATCCTGGCGGTGTTTAGAGAAAGTGGTTGCGGGTTTGTGGTTTACGATAAGAAGTGATCGCGAAATAAATTTTGGAGTGCGGGATCACAAAATTTGGCGGGGTTGTTCCGAAATTTCGTCACTCGGCTTTTCGCCCCCTCCATCAATGATCGATAATCAATAACCGCCGTTACAGAATTACCCACGACTTGAAGAGAAGTATAAAAGACATACACAAATCTGGCCACGCAGATTCTCTGACAGGCACGAGAGCGCTCATTACCAAACAACAYAAYAGCCACATCGACCGTATCCATACGTCAATATGGTACTCGCGAAGTCAAAAAATGCGGTCGGGCTTGGAAATAGGTATGGGTCATAACTTGGCAGAACTGCTCAGATGATAATGGTCGATAGCTTGATGAACGATCGTTTCGGGAAGGGCAAAGGAGCAGATCGCAAGAAAGTCACGTCCGCGGGCATTCACAGAATCAATCATGCCACCGGAGAGACAGTGGGTTTAGGAATGGAAATGTGATGGAAGAAGGCTTACAGATCATAGTATGTCACGAATGACAAGAAAGAGGCGAGCTGGGTTAAGATGCGATCAGTCACAGAACAGGCGGCTCTCGATGAGTTCCTGTCGACTGCAGAGTTGGCGGGTACCGATTTCACGGCAGAGAAGATGAACAATGTCAAGATCATACACACGGATCAGAAGAACCCATATCTGCTGTCTGCGGCAGAAGAACGTGCGGCAGTTGGAAAGCAAAAGGCACATCGAGGAAGGCTTACAGTACCACGAAGACCACAATGGGACTCTACCACCACCCCGGAACAACTTGATCGTGCGGAGAGGGACAGCCTGCTGGAATGGCGACGAGGTTTGGCAGAATTGCAAGAAAATAACGATTTACTTTTGACGCCCTTTGAAAGGAATCTGGAGGTCTGGAGACAGTTGTGGAGAGTCATCGAACGGTCTGATCTGGTGGTACAGATTGTTGATGCTCGAAATCCCCTGTTGTTCCGCTCAGACGATCTAGAAAAATATGTCAAAGATGTCGACTCCAGGAAGAAAAATCTCCTTCTGGTTAACAAAGCAGATATGTTGACCCTCGAACAACGACAAGCCTGGGCCCAGCATTTCGAGGAGGTCGGAATAGCATATAAGTTCTTCTCTGCGAGTCTTGCTAAGGAAATGAATGAAGCTAGGGAAGGTGAATCAGAAGAGGAGGAAGATGACGATGAGAAGCCGGTGGAATCTTCAAGTTCAGGTCTTGAGAAGAATGCTAAGAAAATGAATCTCGAGAGCGACAGCGATTCGACAGATGAGGATATTGAGAGCGAGGATGAAAGCACACGGATATTGACAGTTGACGAGCTTGAAGCTCTATTTTTACTGCACGCACCAGATACTGAAGGTAGGCTCTCCCACTTTTGATCTAGATATTCTTCTAACATCTTCCAGATACAAATTCAGAAAACCCAAGAAAAACACAAATCGGTCTCGTAGGATACCCCAATGTGGGAAAATCTTCGACTATCAACGCTCTAATCGGAGCCAAGAAGGTTTCGGTATCATCTACTCCCGGAAAGACGAAGCATTTTCAAACGATCCACCTCAGTGACAAGGTCTTGCTATGCGATTGTCCCGGACTCGTCTTTCCAAATTTCGCTACCACGAAAGCGGAGTTGGTGTGCAATGGTATTCTTCCAATTGATCAGCTAAGAGAGTTCACTGGACCTGCAGGTCTAGTTGCGAAGCGAATCCCTCAAGCATTCTTGGAAGCGCTTTACGGTATGAAGATACGAACCAGACCCATCGAAGAAGGGGGCACAGGAATTGCGACAGCCGAGGAGATGTTGTCAGCGTATGCTAGAGCCAGAGGTTTCACTAGAACTGGTCAGGGACAGCCTGATGAGTCGAGAGCTGCAAGATACATCTTGAAGGATTACGTCAACGGCAAGCTCTTGTTCTGTCAGCCACCACCAGGCGAGATCGATCCCCTAGAATTCAATCGTGAATTGTATGACGAAGGTCATCTGCCMGAGAAGAGACGGCTGGCATTGGCGGCCATGGACTCACCCTCTGACGTTATGTCGCTTGCTGATTCCGAGTCAATTCCACTACAGGAAGGTCCGAAAACCAAAAAGCTCGATGGTGCATTCTTTGGTCCGGGACAGTCAAGCAGGGGTCATTTGAAGATGCCGTTCAATCACAAATATACCGAGCAAGGCACTGCAAGTGGCAAGCAGCTCTCAGGACGAAAGCAAAAGACGATGTTGGCGCTGGAGAAAGACATAGACCCGAACGATGCCAAGATGTTAACGAGTAAGAAGCATTTCAAGGGTGGGTCAAAAGGCAATGGAAAGCGGAGAGCGGATTATTTTGCGGATTAAAAGTGTCGTTTGTTGCAGCTATTGGACGTAGTAGGCGGCTACGTGATGGCACTTTTGCTCTGTTGAGCGAATTCACATMTGTCGTGATATGCATAAGAAGGCGTTCGGGTTGCGCAGGGGAATGTGCTTTTGGATCTCCTACTTCGTAGCTGCAGAGAGTTCTCAGTCACATCTGAGCTTTCTTGATTGGTCAAAAACTTCATGAATTTTTAGACCCCAAGCCTTAGTGCTGTATCCCAATTACCATTGGCTTAAAATCGTGACCTGGTGTTTGATCTTCAGCTTTTCAACGCCCCTTTCTCCTCCATGACCCCAGATCCCTTGGCGTTGATCAAGCTTCCCATTGGCGCCCCCTACTACCGCATCTTCACATCCTCAAAACATGTTCCCTCTCCTCCCCTCCATAACCTAACGTGACAACCTCCCCACCGCATGATTCGTCTCCCCGATTCTAGATGCTCTCAACATGACCGAGTTGAAATTTGACGTCCGTTTTGTGGACGTGCTTGCTGTGCCTCTCAGCATCTCATCACAGCGTCGATGAACTGAATCGCTAAGCCATGCTTTGCTTTGCTTACTCGTTGCTGCGTGCTAGAGTGATAGCCCCAATGGCTTGACAACACGATGAGGGTATATAACACGCAGTCATCTTCCAACGTTTGTTAGAAAGGTGAGCATTGAAAAGTGTTGTAAGGCTGATTTTGTGCCCCACCTAGATATCTAATCCTTGGGGTTCCCTTTTCACACACATACACACTATTAGAACACCTCACGAAAACACACAAGGTACTTAAACTTAGGTTACTAACTAGACTTATATTACTAGGTACAAGTGTTAGGCATACTTACTTAGTACTTAGCTCTTTAGGAGCTAGGTACTTAGTTAGTAGGCTTAAAGCTTAAGAGTAAGCTAAGAACTACCTAAAACATACCTTATACCCTAAAATAAGACAGGGAGTAGGTAGTAGGAAGAGATACTAGGACCTAGTATAAGAGGAGAGTAGAGAGTATAGAGAGTAAGAAGGTAGAGTATAGTATTACCTTATATAGG
>QYAH01000315.1:0-27878 GCA_003988945.1 Chaetoscypha palmicola | reverse complement strand
TATAAGGAAATCCTTAGATCGCTTTGCTAGATGCTAGCGATCCTACTTGCTATTACAGCCTAAGGTCTCCTTAGTGCTACACGTGATTTTCCTACTAATTACTCGTGATCGTAACATCTCCTTACTATTAACTACCTAACACCTTCTATATGACTTTCCTTAATAGCTAAGCCTCTACTCTATACATTTCGATATTTTAAGGACCTACTAACTCTTTATCTAGTATAGAAGTACCGCCTCGCGCGCGAAGTCTTCGTCTTAAAAACTCTACTATTTTCAACTTAGGTCATTTTAAACCTCTCTAGTTCTTAACCACTACGACACCTATAGGTACTCTACCTATAGTCTAGGGATCACCTACTTCCTTTCTATCTAGAATAGTCTAATAGAATAGAGATAATTACTTCTTTATAACTTTCCTTAATAGAGGAGAAGTAGAGCTATAATTCTGTCTTACTAGGTTTATTATAAGTTAAGGTAGAAAGGTAGATGTACCGTGTCAAAGATAGAGGTTCTTTTTATTAGCGAGCTTTTTAAACTCTCACCACAGAATTACATCTTCGACTCAGACCCTCTGGCGAGGTGGGAAGGGTGTGTTGTGTGATTGGTCGGAATTGCTTAAAAGGCCCCACATATACCACATTACCTCCTCGCCGTAAAAGAGGGTCTGAGAGCTGAGATAAGATCGTGAAGGGAAGCGCCGTCTGACAGTTGTGGTGAAGTACTCGACTCTAGACTCTAGTCGTGTAGATTGCGCACTCTAGAGTCGTTGGACTTTAGAGTCGAGAGTGTATTGGATCGTAGTCTGGGTCGATTACCATATGCATTGCGGAATCGGTAATCACATGTCGGCGGTACTGTACATGTAGGCGTTAAGAGTCCCGTACGAGGAGTTGCGAACGCAAAGCTAATAATAATATGTTAGCAGTACATCAAATGTGTAATCGTTGGATAGTGTGTCTGCTGTATAATGTACAGGATCGCTTTCCTTTCGAAATATATATGCAGATGAAGCGTCTTTCAATTGTGTCGACAGCTTCAAATATTTACAACACCAGCCACCACTTGACCGCCACGCTATCTATGACCATCTTCCAGCGATCGCATACTCCACGTCTTTGTGACCATGATCGCTTCTCTTCCTTTCGAGTCTCTCTCCACGACCCTATCCGAGTCTCCGTCGCGCACGACGTCGCCCATCGCGAAAGCCTCTTGATGATGCCCTGATTCGTCTGGCAATCTCTCGAACTCGTCGCCATTATGTCCTATCCGCGAACTCAAACCCTTCTTCCCGTATCCTAGGCCAGCTGTACTCGAGTTGATCATCTTGCTTCGTTGCACAGTGCTGCCGTTGCTGCCTCTCGCGTTGGTGTGGAGTGCTTTCTGTAATGATCGTGGCGTGAGTTGCAGGATCAGTGGCCGCAAGACGGGCATAGATGCGCCAGCAACGGCAATCATCAATTCGATACAAGTCCATACGCCCAGTGTTGAAATACTCCCTGCAGCAACACGGTCAGTTGTGTCTGCGGGAATCAAAGTGGCTTGGGACAGCAAGACAGTCAACAATGGATGCAGCAGCAAGACTTACAAGTGGAATCCGTCAGGTCAATCTCGAAACAGGTCGTGAACCGAATGATCGATGCTACCATCACCAGGCTTCCTGTCAAGAACATGCCGGCCAGGGCCACCCGCGATTTTAGTCCGACATGCAACTTCCAAATCTTTGACTGCGGCAGGATCAATATCACTACGTCTGTCGCAATATTTGGCACCCATATGCCAATGTAAAATTGAAGTGTGTTGATACACTTCGCCGTGGCCATCTTCTCAAACGTCCAGAAGGCCGATACTGGACTACAAGAAAAAATGCTGATCCAAAAAATAGCCACAGCCCATGCGATAATAATAGCTCCAAGAATGTTGGTCAATATACGAAAGCCTTTGCTTGGAAATATTGAGCGATATAGGAGCAGAAAAGAGATCTTTATGCTGCCTAGCGACACAACATACAGACATTCCACTGCTATCAACCCCTAGACTAGGGTCAGTACGTTTTTGACTTTAGAATGGACTCAAACTTACTTGCAAAATCCTTCGGGGCCCAGCTAAAGTCGGGTCTGTCATAGCTACTGCTTTGATATGCTTTCCCATTCCCTGAGTTGTGGCTGTCGTTATCAATTTCTGTCAGTTGCAGTTATCCTCCTGATCTTCTTGGTCTGGCACGAACCATATATGATCATCGCGCAAATTCCCCAACCACATATCATTCCCAGACCCAGAGTGTAATCAGACATGTCTAGCGGCGTGCGCTTTATCCTTCGAGAGGCAATACGAGCCCCGAAAAATGTCCCTGAAAGCACGACACCGCAGATACCAGCTGCTAAGGCATTATTCGAGATATCGGCATCCAATCCTGTATTCTTGGGTGTCGAAGCCATGTTGGCGCGTTGCGATCTGGTTCAACCAAAGTTGGGTAGGCTAGTGATCACTCTCGAGTCTACCGGAGACTTGCAGTCTTCACGTCTTGTTGGTCACACGAAAGAGACAGAAAAGAGCCTCAAGCCATGAAAAGACCAAATAAAATATGTTCCATGTAGCACTAAGAGCGGCAGATGAAGAAATTAAGTTTGGAGGTGAGGTTGGGGAGTGTCAGATCTACCCACTCATCTCCACTCCAAGTACACAAATTCTACGAGCCCCATTACCTACAGTCTTTGGCTTCGAGATTGCCCCACCCCCTTGTATTCTCCGAGAGAATGCAACCTATCTAGGCATAAAAGACATGGAGTATTTACCTGAGTAGGCCAAATACAAGGAACGGAGAAATAAATATATCTTTAAGGGGGCCAATTCCGGGGCCAGGGACTGAGTACGAAGCACATGGCTTTTCGAGACCCTAGGAGGGTGAGAAGGAATCGACCAAAATCGCCTTCAATCCAAGGGCAAGAGATACCAAGGAAGATAAGATGGATTCGAGACAGGCTCGTTGACATGCGACTGGCGGACGTGCTCATCATATGGGGCTCTTCTCCGTAATTACTAGGCTATCCGTATCGTCTACTCTTCGTTATCAGACGAGATGACACCTCCCTTATTGGGCGAATCCTTCATGCTTGTCTCAAGGTTGTCGATACACCGATGGCAGATGATAGGATGTGGAGCTCGCTAAAGCCCTGTGCCTATGGCGCAAAGTGCACGCGCACGAGGGTCTGCGCGAGAGGCAAGGACTGTAGATCAATATCACCGGCTAAATGTCCAAATTCAGGAGAAAATGCAGGAGATGGCATCTACTTCGAAGTACTTCGTACTTTCCCATATGCGGGGGTTGACACCGGAAGACAGGCTCCATGACCCAAAGGTGGTGTTGGAACCACGAGTTTTATGTTCTTTTTCTGTTGGCAACTTGGCATCTGAAACAGAGTTCATCCCCCGTCCTCGTTCGTTCACAGCGGGTCGGAGGAATTGAACGACTATTGTTGACCAACACTTCAGCGGATGTTGTAAATCTCCCGATTTCCGGCACTATTATCATCATACCATCTTCACCTCTAGTGACTGAATGAATAGTTAAGATGCGATTGAGCGCCTGATTTTGCTAGCCCATTTTACTTTGAATTGCGCTCACTCGTCAATCTGTTGACGGACTTCTTCTCCACCATGACAGCTTCCTCTAGTACCCTACCTGCGGAGGATTTCGATTATGTTATTATTGGCGGTGGTACAGCTGGACTGGTGGTCGCTACTCGACTGACGGAGGATGAAAATGTCAGAGTCCTTGTCCTTGAAGCTGGAGAGAACCAGCTTGCTAATCCTATGATCAACATACCGGCTATGTGGACTAGCATTCTTGGTTCAGAAGTTGATTATGCCTTCCGCACTACGCCACAGGTAGGTCTTTCCGGTTTGAGTAACGACCCTGGCAGTCATCCTCATTTATCCGTCGTAGGAACACCTCAAAGGACGAATTCTTCGACAGCCTCAGGGCAAAGCGTTAGGAGGCTCTAGTGCGCTCAATGCTGAAATATTCATTGCACCATCCAAGTCTGAAGTCGACGCTTGGGGAAAACTAGGGAATCCTGGCTGGGATTGGGAAACCCTCGCTCCATATTATCGCAAATTTCACACTATCAACCTTCCCTCGGAGATCAATCGCGAACACCTGGGTATCGATTGGAGCGATGAGAGCGTAAGAGGTGTTTCAGGGCCAATTCAGACTTCTTTTCCTCTGGGTGCCGAGGATCCTCTCTCAAAGGCATGGGTTGATACGTTCAAGGGAATTGATAGCGCGATCAAAGTTGACCCTTTCAGTGGTATTGCATATGGAGGGTATAGCAATGCTTCTAGTATTGATCCCGCTACGAAGACGAGAAGTTACTCGGCATCAGCGTATTATGCGCCAGCGAGCGGACGCGCCAATTTGACGGTCTTGACAGGCGCGACGGTCAACCGTATACTGCTTGAGAAAAATGGCGAGGAAGATGCTCGTGCTACTGGTGTAAGCTTCTCCACCAACGGCGAAACCCAGGAAGTGAAAGCCACCAAAGAAGTCATTCTGGCAGCTGGTGTCTTCCAATCTCCTAAGATTCTTGAGCTTTCTGGAATTGGTGGCTCGGAACTTCTGAAGTCTATGGACATACCTGTCGTTGTGGACAATCCAAATGTTGGTGAAAACCTTCAGGACCACCCAATTACTGCTGTGAGCTTTGAAGTCACTGACGGCACACAAACTGCAGACCCTCTCATGCGACAGGAGCCCGAAATCATCAAGTTCGCTACAGACATGTACATGACCAGCGGAGCCGGCCCTCTAAGTTATGGATCTTTAGCATCACACGCCCTGATGCCAGTCACTGAGGTTTTGACTGGCAAAGACAGTATGGCTCAATTGAGCGCTCTGTTTGAAGACTATGCTTCCAAGAACCCCACAGACACAGCCTTCGACTTCGTCCGATCAGTAACTCTAAGTCCTGAGCAAGCATCCGCAACCATCCTGATGTTCGCCGCACAAGTAAACGCACACGACGACAAAGGCGAGGTAGGAGGCAAAAACTACCTCCAAATGCCCGGCCCAGGAAACTTCATCACCCTCTGCTCTCTCCTAGCACACCCCCTCTCCCGCGGAAGCACCCACATCACCTCCTCCGACCTCACCATCCCCCCAACCATCGACCCTAAATACCTCTCCCACCCCCTCGACCTCGAAGTCATCTCCCGCCATCTCCTCTCCCTCGAAACCCTCATCCAGAAACAACCCCTCACAACATTCGTCAAGCCCAACGGCCGCCGCAATCACGACTCCGCGTATTTTCACGACGACCTTAGCCTCGCTAAGGCGTATGCTGAACGCACTATCATCTCTAACAACCATCCCTCGTGCTCTTGCTCCATGCTGCCCCGTGATCAGGGTGGCGTGGTTAGTGACCGCTTGATGGTGTATGGAGTCCAGAATTTGAGGATTGTGGATTCGAGCGTTATGCCGCTTATTCCTAGGGGGAATATTCAGACGAGTGTTTATGCGGTTGCGGAGAGGGCGGCGGATATTATCAAGGAAGATGCGATGGTGTGAGGGATTGTAACTATAGTTGAGATATCTCTTACTCCGTATGATGGACACTTTTCCATGTGCAAGCCTCGAGACACCCTGCCATTCAAATACGCGCAGACAAAGATCTGGTGGCAGTGGGTTTCATCACTCCCGAGTGGCTACGAGAGTCGCGTAAACGTCTTAACTTGATCTATATCTCCACTCTATCTCCGCTCACACCACCAGCTAGTGTCCAACCTTAAAGTATCCATCATACGGAGTAAGAGATATAACTTTGCGTTAACCATGGGTGTGGAATGTGAAGCGATGCGTGTCATGCGGAGGGCTTATGAATACCTGATGGCTATCATGCTAACGTATCGCTGAGCACCTATCTCGCTGACCTGTCTCGAGAATTTACCTCTATGTAAAAGTGAAATTCATCTTCGAAAGCACCCTATGACCTCCTCCTCGTCGCCATCCTATCCTCAGTTTAATCCACCATCAACCCCCCGCGCTCTTCCCCAGCCATCTAAACAGCCTTCACAACCTACCCCATCTATTCGTAAACCTGTCTACTTAGCAGATATCCAGAATAAAGTAAGCAATTCAGCCCATGCTAGACTTCACCGTCGTCGAGAAAGCGTGGCTCAATACCCTCGCTTGTGTGCTTACCATCCTCTATCCTGCATGCACTCTACACCGAGTACTGTATATCGAGCTCTGGTCTTGTAGATATGTATGCTATCGGTCCGGTAGGAGTAAGAGAGACAGTCACGAAGGATACTGTAGTATTTTCAATTGTGTGCTATGTGTTTTTACTCGTGAAGTCGAGAGAGGTGCACGTGGTAGTCGATGGTTAGGGTCTAGGGAGAAGGTGGTATTGTATTGTATATGAGATGGAAGGGTTTATGTCTACTTAGTTAAGGATATAGATAGAATTCTTGTGTGCGAAATCGGAAGTAGAAGGAGAACTGTGGGGTGTGAAACTTGAGTGGATAGACTTATAGTTCTTTAAGAAGTTTACCTGGCTGGCACTTTGCTATGCGGATACCTGCGGTATTCTAACATACTTTAGACAGCCAAATGGTGAAAAGCAAGAAATTTGCCAGGCTAGAATTAATCGACATCAACAGCGCTCTAAAAAAAAAATCGTCGTAATACAGTGCCACCCTTCAAGAACCCGCCACACCATTGTGTCACGGCACGAGCACTCTTCTTAACCGCTGTGTTGCATTACCAAAAACATCACCTCCCAGTTCACCCCATTCTTCTTCCATTCTCCTCTCCATCCCCTCTCCACGTCCGGCATTGCACCGGCCCGTCCACACCCTCACTTACACAGGGTGGGCACCGCATTGCGGTGTGGCGTCACCGAGGCAGGTGCGCGGCGTATACTGTACAGCCAGCCATCAGTAGGAATTACTTCGAAGTACTAGGAAAAGTGTAAATACCCTGCAGCTATCAAATAACCCCTAGTGTTTATTAAACCACCTAGTCTTATTAGCCAGAGTCCTAGAGTGCCGTACTAAATAAGCTATAAAATCCTCACATACCCTTACACGAGCCCGGATTATATCTCGGAGACAGGTGGGTTTTTCAAGTGATTCCTACGCATGCCTGTACTACTTGTCAATGGGTTATGCTGTGCACTTCCCCAGATATGTGGGTTGACACGCCGTGCGGTGCCGGTTTCCGGATATGGATACTTACTTCGTAAGTAGATAAAGCAGGCAGGTAAGTCACTCCTGGAGGAGCGAGAGAGGGGAGGGTGTAAGGGCGTGGGGAAAGATACTGTACTTCGAAGTACAGTACTCCGTACATCACTCTATCTCGTATCCTGGAAGAAAAGTCGTGCTCGTGCTCTCAGTGGCTTCGGCGCATTATGTACTGTATGGGTTTTATCCTTGTCCTACTGTAATCCGTTTGGTACAGTACGTACAGTATGTACTTCAAGCATGTGTGCCACCGTTACGCGTTCTTGAATCTGGTTCGTTGGCTCAAGGGTCCGGTATGAAGTACATTCGGCTTCCATCTCCGCATGTCGCTATCTACTCCGTAAGTAGGACTTGGAGTTCTTCGCGGCGGAGATGCTTTTGTGTCAATTCTTTACGAGATAGGAGGCTGACGTGCACCATCTGTGCTAGAAGTAATTTCTTAAGTAATGTGAATTTGGTCTGTAGTTTAGTTAGTGGCGGTATTGCTACTTCGCAATATAATATTGTACGTTACTTACTGGTAGATCGTAGCTGTGTTGGGAAATGTGGGGCCGACGCTTGATGCAAGTTACTTCGAAGTAAAAGGAAAACATGATGGACCTCGCCCAGCGAGGAACGCTTACTTCGTAGAATTTGCACAAATCGCTTATCTACTCCGCGGTACGGCGATATGCAAGCACCATACGCTTTGACTTTGCGCAAAGGTGTGTGTGGGTACTATCATGGGTATATAACCAACTATAGAAGAAGGATGTAGCCTATAGTGGTAATTCCTAAGAAAACCCACCGGTCTCCGAGAAATAATCGGGGCTCGTGTAAGGGTATGTTATAGATGCTACTTTGTATAGCTTATTGGGTAGGGCATTATAGAGCTCTAGCTAGTAAGACTTAGCAGCTGGGGTTTATTGATGGCTGTAGGGTATTTACACTTTTCTTAGGAATTACGACTACGGAGACTCCGTACATGTGTTTTACGAAGTATTTTCTAAAATCAGCTGTCGGTGAACTCCCTGAGAGCTCCGCTACTAGCCTTTTCGAATTAGGAATACTAGGGTTTTACCTGGTAAATCTGGGGGGTTTTAATAGTGCCGACATAGGCAGGGAAGAAAATATAACACATGTACCTCCGTATAGGCTGTATTTACAGTTATGCACGTGCCATACCACCGTGCACAAACGTCGCATTGTCAAAGCGCCACTTGCGCTTGATTTTTGGACCATACCGCGGAGTAAGAGACAGCTGAAATCCGAAGGGAGTCCTTCTATCTAAGCTGTAAATTGTGTGACACCGTGACACTAGCTGCTGTGATTGTGTATTAGGAATAAATGGGGTTTCGTAGTAGAGTAACTACCGCGATTGAGAACTTGTACTGTATAAACGGCTGTATGAGTCGGGCTGCTTCCTAGAAGGAGGTTGGTAGCGTGCTACTCGAGCCATTTACGCCCATGCCGTCGTATACAAGTAGTTCCCTAGCTAGGAA
Source organism: Chaetoscypha palmicola (assembly GCA_003988945.1). NCBI lineage: Eukaryota > Fungi > Ascomycota > Leotiomycetes > Helotiales > Helotiaceae > Chaetoscypha > Chaetoscypha palmicola. The sequence goes on along the minus strand of QYAH01000315.1, from coordinate 19,155 downwards.
CACTGTCCAGATTTTGATCATGGCTTTCGAAGATAGAGATGCTCGGGAATCGATGATAGGCTCCGGGATTATTAACTTCTGACATCGAGTCCTGTGCGAAGTAATTCCAGCACCGTTCGATATCTGGTCTGTGACATCGGTGCCATTGTTAAAGGTAATGCCTTTGCGCTACAGTCACAGTCGAGTGGCCAGACAACGACGCGAAAGATTTGTTGGCCTCGAGGTGGGAATACTCTGGGAAAAGCAAGTAGGGTCTCACCGTAGCTGTTGGTCTTTCTAAATATTCCTATAGCATACCACTGGACGGCTATCAACATATGCAAATATAGAGCGAGGTTTAATGGGTTCAGTTACTTGAATTGCTCTAGGTGTTCCTACACAGCCTATATATATACACATGTGGGTGTGATCCTAGGAAGCCAAGAGCGATCACGGAGAATGCTATCGGAAGGATTCGTTTACAAAACGGAGTTGCATGGGTGTGTCAGGGCACAATTCTTTAGCGGCCGCATGATGCAGATGCCGATGCATGGATGATTGTTTTTTTTTATTAGCAAGGATTTGGACATTCTCAATCCGAAATCACTCCACCAACGATTCGATCGATGCTGAACCCTTTGTACCCCGCTAAAACTACGGAAACGTGGCTGATCCGTGTGGAAAACGGTGTTCGAATTGCACAGTACGATGGATTGATCTTGTGGATTCTTGACACTCGTAGCGATGTCACCACCTACGTTCTCGAGGACTAGTCTCGGAAAGTAGTAGGGTAACACGGGCATAGAGAAGCCTCACAGATACGATACAGCTAAGGCGCTGAAAGACGAACGATGGCGTAGAGAATGTAATATAAGGCATGGTTTAGTTGTATGAAAATCGGAATAACCTTAGGAATTAAGAGATTCTATGAAATCACCAAGTTTCACACCGACACTATATACGAATCAGGGTTACGAATCCTGAATCGCAATTACGATCAACGATTCGTATTAAGGCCTCCAACCAAACGGACCCTGAGAGTAAGTGATGCCCAAGTTACTTGGTAAAAGGATCAAAGGTACGTAGCTTGCTTGGTGGCAATTTGACTACACACTCTGCTACACACACACAAGATTGGCTTGAGGATGGTTGGTTTTCTCCTTCCCAAAGCGCATATCGGGAAACTCTTACTCGGGGAGACAGATGTTCCAGACGACCGATCTTGCGTTCGCATAGCCACACGGTTTTGCTTTCACCCATTTTTCAATGACTAGGGACATTTCCTTCCACGTGGCTGGCAACCCGGCACCATCCAACTGACAGCGGACTTGGAGGACTATCAGTTGGAATCCAGCCCCGAGCTACCTACCAGACTTACAGCCGAGGTTCTGTCCTGCGCAAGTACCGACGGCTTTGCTATACAGTCTCGAGACAGTAATCGTCGAAATGGCAGCCCAATTCGCCTACTCGGCCGATACCTGTACAGTATGTAGGATTCTAGGTACTAGGTCGCAGATACCCTCAAGAATGCACGCACAAGCGTCGCAATGTACTCCGTAAGAGCGGTGACCGCGGTTTGGGGACTAATATGCGGGACAGTGGGCAGTCTGTTGGTTTTTGGGAAACTACGTGGACCTAACGGATGGCTAGTGATCGACAAGTCTTAGTGTGAAGCTATCGTGTCTTGGGATCTGCCAACGAACGTTAGAATGAACTATCAGATGCATAACCGTCCTCTCGGAACCAGAACCAGAACTATTCTTTTGTTGTCAAACACTGCTCTCGATTCAACCAGCAGAACAGGCTCAGTGTTACAGAGACCTATCCATCGGAGAGAGCCAATGCAATGGCACGACCATGAGCACAGTTTGAATAACACAGTCAGCTTCACCTTCACGCCACTCCAGTCGTATGAATTGACAGTATTCTTTACACATCTCAGTACACGGTGATCTTCCTGACTAGCGCAAGTGCTAGCGAGCACTGACAGCATAGCGATACTGTCTGCCAACTCTCTTTTAGCCTTTTGATATAACCAATCCGCGTTCTGGGCCACCTCAAAGTACAGCCGTCTGGCTACCAGTCGAATTACACACTCTTTGCACTGTTTGCACGATAATTGCGTTTGGTATGGTTCAAGAGGTCAACACATCTTCGGTCACAGTCTGACAGGCATCGTCAACGTCCCCCTCATTTGAACCTGGTTCCTCTTCGCCATTAACTCTGATGGGAGATCCAGCCGCTTCAAATTCAAACCCTATCTTCCCAATGGCAAACGAAAACGGACCCAGTGGAAGTGGTGGTAGCGAGTTAGATTCAGCATCAGAGCTATCCTCGAACTTCTCAGAAAGCTCGAGGCCGGAGACCTCTCCTCCTCTGAGTAATACGCATGATCAGTCGTATCATGATGAGCCGATTGCAATTGTCGGCATGGGTATGTACCATCCGTTCATTGAGAGCAAGGTCGCTAATTCATACATACAGGATGCCGTCTACCTGGCGGCGCAACCTCTCCTACTAAGCTATGGGATCTTCTCATCAATGGAAGATCTGGACACTGTGAGATGCCCAAGTCACGATTCAACGCCAAAGGCTTTTATCATCCCGATACGAGTCATCCCGTTAGTGTCAACTCCACCGGTGGATACTTCATAGAAGATGACATCCGGTCATTCGATAATTCCTTCTTCGGAATCAATAACTTAGAAGCAACTTATATGGATCCTCAGCAACGACAACTCCTCGAGGTCTGCTTTGAGTGTTTTGAGAGCGCGGGAGTGACCTTAGAGCAGCTCTCGGGAGCGGATGTCGGTTGCTATGTCGCCAATTTCCTGGCTGATTTTGTGGTGTTGCAATCGAAAGATCCGGAACTGTTCCATCGATATAGCGCCACGGGCATGGGACTCACGATTCTCGCTAATCGTATTTCCAACATTTTCAATTTGACAGGACCGAGTTTCGTGTTGGATACTGCATGTTCTTCGTCATTATACGCCTTGCATACAGCCTGCTCTGCGTTGCGTGCAGGTGATTGTTCGGCTGCCGTAGTAGCGGGTGCCAACTTCGTGCAGACTCCCGAACTTCACCTAACTATGGTTAAGGCCGGGTTTCTCTCGCCGACATCGACTTGCCATACATTCGACTCTTCGGCTGATGGCTATGGACGAGGTGAAGGTGTTGGTGTTTTATATTTGAAGCGACTTAGCGATGCCATTAGCAACGGCGACCCTATCAGGTCGGTTATACGAGGGACTGCAGTCAATAGCAATGGCCATACCAATGGCCTCACTTTACCAAGCGTTGCCGGACAGGAGGCCGTGATCCGAAAAGCGTATTCTATGGCTGGATTGCCTACAGATGAGACTGATTATATCGAAGCACATGGCACTGGAACACCAGTGGGCGATCCAATCGAGGTTGAAGCACTTTCACGAGTGTTCCATCACAAATCTGGTCGACCGACTTTGATTGGCTCCGTCAAGACGAATCTAGGACACAGCGAGGCCGTTAGTGGAATTTCGAGCATTATCAAAGTCACTCTAGCGTTGGAAAATGGTGTAATTCCACCTACTATCGGCGTCAAGGAGGTTAATCCAGAGCTGAAACTGTCGGAGCGTAACGTCGAAGTGGTCACCAAGAACACAGAATGGCCTGCTGGAAGTCTACACCGAGCGAGTGTGAACTCCTTCGGATATGGAGGTGCTAATGCTCATGCGATTCTGGAAGCGGCAGTTTCTCATACACCAAGCGGCTATAACCAACCAAGGCGCAATATCACGAGAGATGGACAACTCACACTTCTTCCATTTTCTGGCTACGACAAACGTGCTCTTCTGGAAAGAGTGAAGGATGCTGCTCTGAATTTCAGTCAAGAGAGCCTTGCCGATTTGGCTTTCACATTAGGTTCCGGCCGGTCTGGATTCCCATCCCGCGGATATATACTGGTTGACGACCAGAGCACTATATACGACCTATCAAGCGAGAAGATCCGAACTTTAGAGGTTGAGCCTCAAGAGCTCCCAATTGCCTTTGTCTTCACGGGCCAGGGTGCCCAGTGGCCCCGCATGGGCCACGAATTATTTGCAGCATTTCCCATTTATCGACAGACTATTCAAGCGCTTGATACCCATCTTTCACAATTGCCACAGCCTCCAATTTGGAGTATTGAGGGTGAGTTGAGCACGACGAGGGCATGTCACTATAGCTAACGAGAATCATCCAGGGGCACTCTCGGAACCAGCAGAAACTAGCGAGATACAGAAAGCTTCGCATTCTCAAACAGTATGTACGGCGGTACAAATTGCGCTGGTAGCGCTGTTGAGAGACTGGAATGTCGTCCCACAGGCTGTTATTGGACACTCATCGGGTTTGTATGGCAAATGAGTAGTGACCCTATTCACTAACGTGCTCCCACAGGCGAAATCTCTGCAGCTTTCGCTGCAGGTTATTTGACGGCCGTGGAAGCGATAGCAATCGCGTACTATCGAGGACTAGCTGTCACCAAAGCCCCGCTCAGCGGTGCCATGGCCGCTGTTGGCTTAGGGAGAGCTGAATCCGAGGAGGACATCGCTGCCCTTGGGTTGCAAGAACAGATTCGGGTAGCATGCGTTAATTCGCCCGAAAGCTCAACTATAAGTGGCGATTCATCCGCTATCGACCAACTCACTGCAGTCCTCACTGAAAGAGGCGTCTTTGCACGAAGGCTCAAGACGGATAACAAGGCCTATCACTCACAACACATGCTCACAATTGGCCAGGAGTACGAAGAGCTAGTCTCCTCAATCTATGCAAAGAGAGTCCCCCTTCATTTTGAAGCACATAACACAAAAATGTACTCTTCTGTAACCGGCCACCTCGGTACCACGGAATTGATAGACACCGCAGCCTACTGGAGGAGGAACTTAGAATCTCCTGTTTTGTTCAGCCAGTCCATGACAGATCTTCTGAGTGATGGAGCGTATCATTTGATTGAAATTGGACCGCACTCAGCGCTCCAGCAACCGATCAAGCAAATACAAGATAGCCTTGAAACCGAGAACAAGTCATCTCTCTACTCAGCGACGCTTACTCGAGGGAAGAACGCAGAGCGGACATTGCTCGAATTGTGCGGCGCTCTTTTTCTGAACCAGCAACAAATCGCTCTTACAAAGGTAAATCGACTTACATCTGCTCATGATGATGGGAAAGCGCTAGTGACAAGAAGCAAAATCATACATGATCTTCCTGCATATAGCTGGAATCACGAGGCACTTCTCTGGAATGAATCTCGGGCGAGCGCCGATTTCAGGGGGCGAGAACATAGCCGCCATGATCTGCTCGGCTCGCGAGTTCTAGGCACTGCTGAGTCAACCTCACAGTGGAGGAATGTTCTTAAAGTCAACGAGGTACCGTGGCTTGAGGATCACAAGTTGGGAAGCACGATGGTCTTTCCCGGAGCTGGGTATCTTGCCCTGGCGGCTGAAGCTTTGTCTCAAGTTCAGAAATCTATGGGGTCTGCTGTGCCTGGCGTTAGATTCCACCAGGTCCATATTCAAAATGTGCTTATTCTGGACGATGATAAACATGGCATGGAGATCTTCACTGAATTGCAGCCTTCGAAGATTTCTGGTGTATCGGTGTCTGGAAAATGGTGGCATTTCGAGATCACCTCACTCGCAGCGAATATGTCTACAGTTCATGCAAGTGGACAGATTGCCGTACTGGGGAAGCCTTCATTGCCAAGTTCAAGATTGGATTTCTCACTTGATTCGATGGAAGAACAAGCCACTAGGACCTGGTACGACAAACTAGCGAAGGAGGGCTTACGATTTGGGCCTACATTCCGGTCGATGACGAAGATATATAATGATAGAGCGAAGAAAGTCTACAGAACTGTCTCGGAAACACAACTACTCCGTGGTGGCGGAGCTGGGAAGGATATCCAATCTGAGTACTTAGTTCATCCCATTACTTTGGATACCCTTCTCCAGACTGCTATCATTGCTTCTGCTGCAGGTTCTATCCCTCGACTTCGTGGAAAGGTCCCAGTTACTATCGGATCAGCAGAGATTATGGCCACCACCGTTGAGGAGGCTGACAAACTGTGCACGATCTACGCGGACTCCGAGGCTACTGGGTTTGGAACAATCAACATCAATGCTGAGCTGAAAGACACATCGGGACGCGTTCTGGCTCGTGTTGGCGACGTCAGAGCTATTGCCTACGAGGAGAGTGTCTTACAGACAGAAGTCGCGGACGAAAGGAATCCGGTTCTGAGAGTCCTTTGGAAACCAGACATATCCACGCTAACACCCGAGCATTCTTTGCAGCTAACTGATTATGTGAATCGCTTCTCTCACCAACTTCCGGACGAAATCTGTGATTCTGAGTTTGGAAGGATCGTTGGACTTGTGGATTTGCTCACACATTCAGATGCGAGATTGAGAATCCTTGAACTTGGGAATGGAAACTCATCATATATTGCCAAACTGCTGGATTGTCTATATGTTGGCACGCCGTTGAAACGGTTTCAATCATATACTAGATCGACTGGAATACGAGAAAAAAACGGACAGCTGCTGGGTCGTGAGATTCACGATCTCATCCAGCTTGAGGAGGGCGAGGATGTTGAGATTAAGAGTGATGCGCTTTTCGATGCTCTGATCCTACCACAGGGAACAAAATCTTGCTCCCTTGCTGCCTCCGAACTTCTCACGACAGAGACATTGAAACTTTTGGCTCCTCATGGCACCATCATCTTCCCGGAAGACCCCTCAACCCCCCTGCTTGATGGCTCGAAATTTCAAATTGTCTCTACCACGCCATCCCTTGGACAAAATAGATTGACCATCGCACGATCAATAGAGACCACGAAATCTCTCACAACTTCTGCCACAAAGGTCATACTCGTTGAGCGCAACAGCGCTCACGATCTTACTTCTCTTCTACACACCACTCTTACAGAATATTTTGGGTGCGACGTTGAACGAATGAGCTTCAGCGATGTCACTCAGAGTAGGATTCCAGCAGGATCCATTGTTATTTCTGCAATAGAACTTGAAGACCCAATTCTTGAGAGCACAACGCCGGATGAAATGGAACGGATCAAAGCTGTGACTGACAATTCATCAATCCTCATCTGGATAACAGGTGGCTCGCTATTCAAATCGAAACGACCTTCATTTTCGTTGATTGGCGGTCTGGCTAGATCTTTGATGCTGGAACAGCCTTCGCTAAAGATGTACACAGTTGACCTCGATGATCTTGTTGATAATTTAGCATCATCGACGTCGAACATCATTTCAGTGTTGAGACAAGCAGAGTATAGCGCGAAGCCTGAGTTTGAGTATTACCAACACGAAGGTGTGTTGTACAGCAGCAGATTTGTGCCAGAAGAGTCACGCAATAAACGGTTCAGAAGAGGCCAAAATGCGGACACGGTATCAATGTCTCTTGGAGATGCAGGTCGATGTCAACTTGGTATCAAAAGTGCAGGGCAGCTTGATTCACTCCATTTCAATCAGCAGCAAGAGAAGGACACCGTCGTGCAACCCGGTTCTGTGGAAGTACAAGTCAAAGCCGTGGGATTGAACGCTAAGGACTTCTACGCCTTGCACGGCAAGGTTGACACCAAGCATTCGACCTGCTGCTGTGAATTCAGCGGTGTCATCAGACAAATTGGTTCTTCTGATTCGAGGTTCAAGCTCGGTGATCGAGTAGTGGTTATGGCACCGACTTACTTTTCTACCTTTGAGACTGTGCCAGAATGGGCGTGCTGTCTTCTGAAGGATGAGGAGGATTTCGTCACCTGCTCTACCATCCCGCTCGTTTTCTCAACCGCGCTGTATGCTTTGGAGCAGCGGTCTCAACTACAAGCAGGTGAATCAGTTCTGATCCACTCAGCGGCTGGAGGACTTGGTCTCGCTGCGATCCAGATTGCCAAATTGATAGGTGCTGAGATATTCGCTACTGTGGGTACACAGGAGAAGAAAGACTTCCTGGTTGCAAAGTTTGGGTTGCAAGAAAATCACATTTTTAGCTCTCGGGACTCGTCGTTCTTGCCGGGTGTCATGGCCGCTACAGATGGGCGAGGTGTTGATGTGGTTCTGAATTCTCTGACTGGAGACCTGCTTCACGATAGTTGGGCTGCTTGCGCTGAGTTTGGTCGTTTCGTCGAAGTAGGAAAACGAGATATTGTTGATGGAGGCAAGCTAGACATGGCTGTTTTTTCCCGTGGGGTTACGTTTACGGCTTTTGATCTATCAAATATATTCTGGTCGAGGAGTGAGAAACAGCATGCTCAATGGTCAAGGTGTGGCCCTATAGCCCTGGAAATAGTTGAATTTCTAACAATTTCATTAGTCTGCTCAGCAAGTCGATGGAGTTGTATCGTGAAGGCAAAATCACACCCGTCGATCCACTAAAGATGTTTGACGTATCAGACGTCGTCCAAGCATTCCGTTATTTCGCACTTTCGACACGCCTAGGTAAAATCGCTGTATCCTTCGAAAATCCCAAATCTCAGATCCAAGTAAGCTGTCACTTTAGGCCCCCTCTCCGATGCCTAATACTAACGAGGATAATAGGTCGTCCCAATTAAGTTTCGAACTCAGTTCCACCCACACAAAGCCTACGTTCTCATCGGATGTCTAGGTGGACTGGGAAGAAGCTTGTCCAAATGGATGTTCCAACAGGGTGCGCGGAAGTTCGTCTTCATGGGACGCTCGGGTATTGATCGTGCGCCTGCTCGAGCACTAGTTGAAGATCTGGAGAAGACAGGTGCTCAAGTGATGGTCCTTAGGGGTAATGTCAGCGATGCTGAGGATGTGGAGAGAGGGATTGCGCAGATTAAAGATCCTATCGGTGGGGTAGTCCAAGCTGCTATGGGTCTTGCTGTATGTCTCCCCCTTTTCACACGTGCCCCCTTTCGAGAGTTATACTAACCAATGGCCAGCTTGCACTCTTCACAGAAATGACCTCGCCAATCTGGCGCAACGGCATCGATCAAAAGGTCGCCGGAACATGGAACCTCCATAACTCTCTCGCCACCCGCTCCTCCTCCCTCGATTTCTTCCTCTGCACCTCCTCCATCTCAGGTTCCATAGGCGTAGCAACCGAATCAAACTACTGCGCAGCCAACGGCTTCCTCGACGCCTTCTGCCGCCATCGTCGTCACCTAAACCTCCCCGGCACATCCCTCGGCCTAGGCATGATCTCCGAAGTCGGTTTCCTCCACGAAAACCCCGAAATCGAAGCCCTTCTCCTTCGCAAAGGCGTCCATCCAATCAATGAAGACGAGCTCCTCCAGCTCATCGACATCGCTTTATCCCCTGAACCAACCGACGTCACAGCCCGTAACAGCGGGCTCTTCCCAGCAGATCATCACGCCGAGGGCCATATCTTGACAGGACTGGAACTCTTAGGCTTACAGAAGATCAGAGCGATGGGCTGGGAACGTCCAACAGCTGTATTAGACGACCCTCGAACAGCCATCATAGCAGGCGCCTACGCCGCTGCCTCATCCACAGACCCCGACTCCTCGCCAACCGAAACAACCGACGGGCTCCCACCCGCCGTCTCCGCCGCTCTCTCATCCCTCCCTTCCCAGTCATCTTCCCCCGATGCGCCGCTCATCCCTAACGAACCTCTCATCCTCGCCATCCAAGACGTCGTGGCCGCTAAAATCGGCGCCCTCCTCCTTGTCGGCATCGAGGAACTCAGTCCTGAGAAACAGCTGAGCGATTTTGGTATGGATAGTATGCTGGCGGCTGAGTTCCGGGGTGCGGTGTTTAGGGTTTTTAGGGTTGATGTGCCGTTTGCGGTATTGCTTGATCGGAGGACTAGTGTTAGGAGTTTGGCGGAGGGGGTTGCGAAGGGGTTGGTTGGGGGGTTGTGAGAGGGATGGTTGATGACGGGGGAGAGCATTTATCAGAGCGTGTCAGCGAACTCTTTACGTTAAGGTCTTTGGAAAGAGGAGAGATGGAAGGTGTGGAAGGTATGTTTTATATCCTAGCGAGTGTCTTTCCTTTTTACTTTATGACATTTCTTGCGGGGATAGAGTGGGTTATTTTGTCTGGCTCCTAGATCGTTGAATAGAGAATGTTTTCTTTCTATTTCTAAATATACTTCATTGATGAAAACCGCTTTCCTCTTCTGTTTGCGTTCGTGTCTGGATGTCTAGCTTTGGTGGGACTACGTATTTCGTAGATTGGAGGCTGCTTGAAAAGACAGGATAGAAAAGAAATATTTGGAGTGAAATGGGAGATGGGAGATTGGAATGAGGAGCTTGGGATATACCTTTCTAAACTTCCTGTGAGTGTTACCAAGTGACACGTATAACGCGCAAAAAGTACTAATCCAACTAACGCTAGCTCACTTCTTAGGTCCTTACCTGCGACAGTTCTCTCACCTGATTTCACAACTCATCAAACCAAACTCACTCTAGATCTCTAGCTGCTCCGTGTCTTTCTAGTCTTACGAGCCCCACAACAGCAGTCCGTAGTTTTTGCCTCGATACACCTCCCAAGACTCTAGCACATTGAGCACCGGAGAGGCTTTGAGATACCTACAGAGTATAAAACTACGACTAGTTAGTTTTAGATTTTTTTAAAGGCGGCTCTGAAGGCTATGATAGAGCGTTGTAGGCTGGAGTGGTAAGTGCAAATTAAAGAATTGGTGGTGTTGATGCCTGTGCTAGGGCGTAGAATCTTTGATTAGTGCTATAATGCTTTGTATTATGTTACTCTTGGTAGAGCGCTATGCAGTTTACACAGCAGCTGTTGGTTTTCTAAGATGGCCGGCCTACGTGCTGTCAACTGGCGAAAGGTGGGACGCTCTTCAAATACGAATTCCAGTTAGTGTCAAGGACCGTCTGGCCTAGCCACAGAGACTGCTTGCTAATAACTTTTAGGCTGAACTACAACTTCATCGTCTTCTATAGCGAGGAGTATGCTACGAACATTAGGTATATCCGAGTATAGTTTCAATGACTGACTCAAATCTTGCCCTAATTCACCTCAATTCTTTCCACATTAGGGAACGAACAAATAAATACCAAGATCGCTGCGGTGAACGAAACCATCAGACCAGCAATTGCCATCGAAGGCCCTTCAGGACTAGATGTTTGAAGACCATAGTTGATCATAGAAAGTCCTAATCCTAACAGCGCTTGGAAAACTGGAAGGGTGCCTAGTACTAGGTCAGCAGGAGATCTCGAATAAAGAAATGAAAGACGATGTTTTGCAACGTACCTTTCTTAAAGCCCTTCGGAAAGGGGACTATAAAAGGATATTAGACGAGGCTACGAATAAGAAGAAGCGCCCTCAGAATAAGCGTGAAAATCACGATATCTATCAAGTTACAAGAACTATCAGTAGTCATCCTTTATCATCTTTACTACTATATCAAAGACCTACAAAAACTCAAAACTCCAACCGTCGATTCTTTCCAATCCTCAATCCTATCCTCACGCACAACACGAAAGAGCGCCCATCCCGTCTGCTCCCTAAACAGAGTCTCAAATGCTTTCACCGGGTAATTGTAAAGCTCAGAACCGCGTCCATCCGTCTACAATCCAGCTGTTTCTTACGCGATACCAAGTGCCGTGTCGAGCTTTGACACGAGGGTTTGAGAAATGTAGGCGGGGATGGAGCTGGGATGTGCGGAGCGGGAGGGAAGTTTTAGAGACATGAAGACTTATCAGGATGAGATTTCTGGTCGGAACATTATGCGGATTCTCAGGTGGAGGATGATGTGCTTGGTTAGATATACAGCTGTTGAAATACAGCCTATAAGGATGTGTTTAGTTCCACGTAGTATATCCTTATCCTAGAGGATATTCTTATATCGAAGTATTATGTAACTCTTATTACTAAAGAATATAGAGAATTTTACAGCTATTACTAGAGTTCTAAGAGAAATTTTTAATTAATAGGAGAAATATACTTACTAATATTATCAAATCGTTAAAAACAAGGATATCTAGAGATATTTTACACGTAATCCTAGGATTTAGGACCGGAATCTTTAAGGATATTCGACTACTTTATCTCTGTCGATATAAAATTTCTTATTTAACATCTCTCTTACGCCTTATAAAATGTCTTAAAGAGCAATATCTCCTATATAATATGACTTTCGTAGTGTTCAAAGCCTTGTTTATACGATCTACACGTACCTTACCTATTCGTCGAGGAAAAGTAGCATGTGCGGGTCACAAGGTAACGAAGTCGTGAAAACTCCCTACGATAAGGCGATGAAGTCGTGAATTGCTATATAGGAGACAGACATGCTATAGTTGGCTATAGAGTCTATACCTATGTAAGTACCTATAAAAGTACCCATAATAGTACTCCGCGGACCTTAAGAGCGTCAAAGCAGAAAGTGGTCGTTCTGCAAAGTAAGAGATACTATGATAAGGTCGTAGGGCGCAAGAGGAAGAGCGTAATAGCGAGGTAGATAGACAAGACGATAGCGAGATGCTAATCGTTAGAGTAGTACAGCCTCTTATAGTGAGTACTAAAAAATCCCGCGATAAACTGCGTCTAAGGGGATCATATCGGTAAGGGACTTTGTAGGGTCCTGGATCACTTTGTCAGGCATGAATACGCGTGGGATTTATACATAACATTTGTGTATTGTGTACAGCTTTCTACCGTATAAAGGTACAAATGTGTGTCGTTACCTGAGAAGAAACGGTAATGCGCAAGTACTCTTTTGTATATGAGACTTTAGCCTGACAATATATAAGTAATACACTCCACCCCGATCAACCTTCACGGCTTCCTCCATCAACTTCAGGGTTGAAAGACAGTGGAACACCCGGTTGTCGAGTGCCATGGGTACTGAAGTCGTTTGAGTCCTTACAATAACATACTTAGGTACTCCAGTCGTAAAATGTCCTCATTGAATGATACGACAAGAATATATCTAGACCCACAGTGCCCACTTGATTCCACGTTCACCAGCCTAAAAGCTTAAAAACACATTACCATTCTCCGTATACTCCCATTTGCAAGACTACCTAGTATCGATGGACCTATTAGTCAACTCTACAAAGATCGCTTTGTCGACTTAATAATCATCAATTTTTGGGTTAGCAAGTGTCTCATCCCCATACGGATTCCGATTCCGTATCTTCTGCGTTGTAACTCTGAGAGAAGTGTGAGGATTTAGGACGAGATGTACAAGTAGAGTAATTGGTCTAGGAAAATTGAAAGGATTCAAGAGTAAACTCACGGGCGGAACCCAATGGACGAGCGGGCGTGGGAGTCGCAGCCGTCAATGCGCGCTAGTGTCTTATGGATCACGATCATGTTTGAATATCAACTAGACACGGGAAGGATGCATCAAGGGTATACAAGCAGAGAGAACAAGGTCGGCGGCTCGAAAGGTGGTATTAATGACAGAGAAGGAATTTTACATCACTTTACAGATGTTGATCTCAAACCAGCTCTAGCACGCGCATTTTAGATAGCAGTCTGCTCGAGGGGGGGTTATAACACTCGCACTAATGTTCTGACACAAATACGCCTGCCATACCCATACCCTATTACATGTCCATATATCAGCATTCGCAAGCACGGAATGGAAGAAGTAAGTGGAGGTGAGTGAACTTACAGTGCCTACACACATACTCGTGACCGCAATCCTCTTATCCGTCCTCCTCAACTCGCTTAGCGCAGTAACGACCTGTCTCGTCCCCGTACAACCAAGAGGATGTCCTAGCGCGCTACACCACACCCATCAGCAAGAACGCCAGCACAAGAATAAAACTAAGCGAGTTAAGAAAAATAGCTCACATAGCACCACCCCTCGGATTAACCTTCCCCCTATCCAGCCCCAACTGCTCCACACAATAAACGCCCATACTAGCAAACGCCTCATTAATCTCAAACACATCCACTTCCTCCTTCCTAAGTCCCGCCTTCCCCAACATCTTCGGGATCGCGTATACCGGGCCAATACCCATAATCCTCGGCTCGAGTCCTACCACCGTACTCCCGCAGAATTTGCCTACGATTGGCTGCCCGAGTGACAGCGCCGTGGACCGCTTCATGAGAAGCAACGCCGCGGCGCCGTCTGTGAGTTGCGATGCGTTCCCGCCGGTTGTATGGGATGGCGACCAGTGCGGGAACGCGGGGCGGATTTTGGCGAGCGATTCAGGGGTTGTGCCGTAGCGAGGTCCGTCGTCCTGGTCGATGATCCGCTTGGTTGTCTGTCCTGTTTTCGGGTCTGTGAATTGTACGGTTACGGGAAGGATCTCGTCGCGAGACCAGCCTTCGCGTTGGGCGGTCTCGGCGCGTTGGAAACTAGTTGCGGCGAAGGCGTCCATGCGTTCGCGGCTGATGTCGAAGTCGCCGGCGACGTTTTCGCTGGTTTGGCCCATGGGTTGGAGGTTTTGGGAGGCGAGGGGGTGGGTGGTGATGTGTTGGGAGAGGTTGGAGGGAGCGCCGTCGTCGGGACAGGTGGACATTGATTCGGCGCCGATGGCGATGCCGATTGAGATGCTGTTGGAGATGATGGCTGAGGCGATGTTTTGGATGGCGAGGAGGCCGGAGGAGCAGAAGCGGTTGGTGACGGAGGCGGCGGTGGTGATGGGGTAGCCGGCTGCGAGGACGGAGGAGCGCGCGATGTATGCGGATGAGGGCGCGAGGACGTTGCCTAGACAGACGTCTTCGACGAGGTTGGGGTCGAGGTTGGAACGAGTTCGGACTTCCTGTTGATGGGTTAGTGGGGGGTAATAAGATGCGATCAAAGTAAAGTAGTGAGGAGATGTACCAGCTGAAGCAAAGTTCGGCTGAATTAAGTTGTAAAGAAAGAGATATGATACAATATAAGAGCAACAGTGGTCAAGAGGAGCAACAAACAACTCAGCAAATCAGGCGCAAAGAACAGCAAAGAACGGGTGAAAGCAATACCCAAAAGCAAAACCTCAACGGAAGCAACATCAACCCCCGCACAAACCACTCACACTCAAAAGTCCAATAACCAAATCATCAATCCTCGTATCCTTCAACCCCCCTTTCTTCGCCTTCGTCAAAGGCGTCCTTGCCGCAAATGTAATAACCTATATTCCGATTAGATTCCATATCACCACATCGCATCTCATCACTTCGACACAAAGCAATTGCAAGCAGGCAGGTAGATTCCTATCTCCACCCCTTTCCAATCTCCAAACGCCAAGTAATCACAGGAGAGGATATCAACTCACAACATCATCCGGATCCCTCCTCAACAACATCTCCCTCCCACCATTCGTCTCCAGCTCGACAGGATTCAGATGTCCAAGCACAGAATCGAGTCGTTCCTTCACAGCCGCCATCTCGAAAAGCCAACTACAAATCCTGAACCGAATCAGCAAGACCAAGAACCAGCAGAATTACGAGCAAGAAATGTATGAGCAGTGATCAGGAAGATATGTCAAGATGCGATCCCTCGGAAGTGGACGCTATGCAGCGCAGAGTCGCATAAGTAATCACCCCTGACACGTTGACTCGGTTAGCAGCGCGGGAGTTGCGCGGCGTGCTGTTGGCAATGTGGGGATGCCCCACCCCCGCCAACGGCACAGCATCCACTCGAAAAACCCACCTGTCTCTGAGATATAATCTGGGCTCGTGTAAGGGTACGGTACGGGTTTTATAGCTTATTTACTTCGGATTAGGTAGGTTAATCCAGGACGCTGGCTAATAAGACTAGGTGGTTTGATAAACACCTGGGGTTATTTGATGGCTGTAGGGTATTTATACTTTCCTAGTATTTCCTACTGATGGCTGTACTGTATATGTGGAGGTGGGTGGACGACCGGCAAATCTCCACGGGTATTTTGCCTTTATGTTGGATGGGATTGGCTACGTAAGCAAAAGATGAGGATGCGTGAATATACTTTCCCAAGAAAACTGCATAAGCCGTGATTCCATCAGACTTCCAAAATCCCTTTTCCCCTCCTCTGATCTGAAAGCTTCATTTGCAAATTCGTCGACTTTGAGATTCCACAGCTATATAATTATATACTCACGTACTTAGATGCTCTTTAGCGATGGACCTATCAACGACCCCAAGTGGGGCCCTCGTAACAGCCACAGCAGCACTAGCAACAACGCTCTATCTCAACGCCAAACTCTCACTCGGAACTGACATTCGACGACTCCGCCATGATCGCACATGGGCGAAACGGCTGGGAGCGCGAATTGCAGAGCTGGGGGATACGTGCTCGACGTATGCGATATTCGAGAGGGTGAGTGGTGAGAGGGAGTTTTTGTGGTTTGAGGGGAGGACGTGGACGTATGGGGAGTTTAAAATTGGTATGTGTGTGATGGGATGGGGGGAGGGGATGAAGGGCTAATTGTTGGTAGAGGTGTGTAAGTTAGGAGCGTTTTTGGAAAAGGAGGGCGTGCGGAAGGGGGATTGTGTAGCGGTTTTTATGACGAATTCGCCGGAGATGGTGGTTGTGATCCTGGCGTTGTCGAAGATTGGGGCTGTGGCTGCGTTGATTAATACTTCACTTCGAGGTTTGAGCCCCTCCAAAGACTCGTATTGAATTGAAGGTATGAGACTTACTAAGTGTGTCTAGATGAGACATTGAAACATTGCTTGAATGTTGCTGCGGCGGGAATGATTATCACGACTCCAAATCTAGCCGAGTTCGTGAAGGAGGATATCCAACACTTCTCTCTGAATCTGTCTTCCTTCCCAGCAGAATCAGTAGGAGCGATAGAAGGAGCTATACAACTCAACCTCACAACACTACCAATCCCAAAAACCATAACACCGCCCGCCAAAACCACACCCCAAGATCTCGCCGTGCTGGTCTACACCTCAGGAACAACCGGCAAGCCCAAAGCCTGCGGCGTCCGCAACCACCAAGTAATGATAACCTCCAACCCGTTGACCCAAGACCTCGACAACCCCCAAAAGTACTTTCCCCTACGCACCTACTCCCCCCTCCCCCTCTTCCACGGAACCGCCTTCTTCACAGCCCTCTGCTACAACATCGGCACCGCCAGCACCATCTGTCTCGCGCGCAAATTCAGCGTCAGCAGATTCTTCAAAGACGTCCACGATTCCCGCGCAACCCGCATCCTGTACGTCGGGGAACTATGTCGCTATCTCGTGCACTCCCCGCCCACGCCCTACGATCGCGGACACAAGTGCATCGTCGCAGCTGGCAATGGCCTGCGTGGGGAGATCTGGGACGTGTTTAAGAGTCGGTTTGGGATTGGGGAGATAAGGGAGTTTTATAGGAGTACGGAGGGACTGGCGAAGTATGATAATTTTAACTATGGCGCGTGGGGTGGCGGGAAGGTTGGGTTTGCTGGCCCCTTGCGGCGGTGGTTGGAAAGGGATACGGTTATTGTACTTAGTGATCCGATGACTGAACGCCCGTATCGTGATCCGAAGACGGGATTCTGCGTGCGTGCGAAGTTGGGGGAGGTAGGTGAGGCGATTGGACGGGTGAAATCGAGAGGATTGCTCACGGAGTATCTGCATAATGCGGCTGCTACGGAGGAGAAAATCATTGTTGATGTGTTTGCGAAGGGTGATTGTTTCCAGACGACGGGGGATCTGGTGGTTCAGGATGAGGATGGGTGGGTGAGGTTTCATGATCGGATGGGCGATACGTTTCGGTGGAAGGGAGAGAATGTTAGTGCTGGGGAGGTGAGGGAACATCTTGCGAAGTTGGAGGGCGTTATGGATGCGGTGGTTTATGGTGTGAAGTTGCCAAGGTGAGTAAATCTGTAAATCGTTTAGGTGATTGTCGATAACATGTCGATGATGTAGTTATGACGGCCAAGCAGGCGCCGCAGCCATAACCCTCGATACAGCTAGCGAAGCACTCTTTATCAGCAAGCTCTACTCTGGCCTCAAAAAGACAGGATTACCGGCATACGCCATGCCTCGTCTCGTGCGAATTACGCCAGAGTAAGTTCTCTCTTCTTTCCCTTGGATCCTCCCTCTCCCTCCCCTTCTCTCCATCATCCGTTTTCCAAACTAACACCCTCCCCCTCAGAATCGAAGCCAACGCAACCTTCAAAAAATCCAAAGCCGACCTCCTCAAAAAACCTTGGATCACAGACACCACCAGCAGCGCCGCAGATCGTTTATACTGGCTGAACGGGCGTGTATACGAGGCGCTAGACGCTAGTGCTTGGGGACAGATCGAGGCTGGGAAAGCGAAGTTGTGAGTTATGAGGTGTGCGAGTGGGATGAGGTTATAGCGGGCGAGAATTAGATAATCAGATAACCATGAAATTCCGCGAAATTCTAGACTCTACAAACGATAACGATAAAGATAGAGAACATAGGATATAGATGTGTAAAATGAGATAATCCTTATATAAATAACACACGACCCAAAATATGCCCACCTCGCGTACCGTGAACGAAACCCACATAACTCCATCTCGGCATAACCCCGGCTCCGTACCCCACCACCATTTTTCGCATCTCATCTTTCATATGCCCTAACACCAAAAACCATGCCAACCAACCACAACACAGGCCTCGCAGCCATGTGATCCCGGTTAGCTCAGTTGGTTAGAGCGTGGTGCTAATAATTCCCGAGTTCGCTCGGGGTTCTGTAGCAGTTTATACACGCCAAGGTCAGCGGTTCGACCCCGCTACTGGGAATTATACTTCCAGAAGAGAGAGTACGTTTGAATCGTGCCTGTGGTTTTTTTTTTGGAATTTTTTCGAAATTTTGGGAGGGGAAGGGGGGGAGGGTGGTGACGGACGGGAGGGAGGGAGGAAGGGGATGGGATAGGCACGAGAAGAAAAGGATTTAATTTTTTAAGTTCGTGGAAGATGAGTATTTAATCTATCTATCTATCCATCTTCTGCCTACCTACCTAAAGCGCTTGCTTCAGTCAAATATCACATGCACATCCTCCCTCCTGCCTCCTCCCTCCATCCCACCCAGAGGTCTTTACATACAATCCAGCCACTCCACAACCACTCCACCACTCCACAACCCTCCTCTCAACCCTCCTTCCTCCTCAATCCCTCAATCCCAAAGCTGAACCACCTACCTAACAAGCAGCTGAATATCTCGTGTAGCACACTCCAGATGTCAGGTGACTCGCTTAGCGTGCGTGCGTGCGTGTTATCTCATAAATCAGACGCTTTGTCAGAAAAGAGCTGGAACGTGCGGGCCGTAATCATAACCTTAGGCGTGCGCACAGGCCAAAAAATACATACTCC